>CAUYTI010081165.1:0-15376 GCA_963575145.1 Galago senegalensis | reverse complement strand
GGGGTTTACCTGGCACAATCAGCCAGATCTCTGAGTTCAGCCGGGGAACTTGCCTGTTTAAATTAGGCTTCTGTGTGGCTAGATTTCTCTGTAAGTCAGAGGTTGCATTTGGCTTTAAACTCAGGAGTCAGTTCTAGCCTCTGCCCGCCCACTGCCTTTGTCTCAGCCACATTAACCCCCCGAGGCCAGGTGCTCTGGAATTTCGAATGCGCCCCCCCGCCTGTGGCTGCAGTTCAGGATGACTTGCTGCTTAGGAGTTTTTGCACTTGCGGCCCTGGAGCTGACTCTTCTCTCCTCACGAACCACAGTCAGTACAGAATAGTATGGAACAGCACCTGGCCTTTCCCCCTCTACTTCTCTCTAGGAGATGCCCGAGAATCAGGACTCCATAGGTAGTAAACCTCCAGACCTTGGAGTGGGTGGGTGGGGTCTCCTTGGAGTTCAATATTGCAGTTGGGGAATATATACAGATTTATACAGTTTTACAGTTTTATGTCTGGCTAGGGGGTGCCGTGGCATGCCAGCAGGGGTAGGAGGTACAGCTTTTAGGCGGTCTCTCCCGTGGAATAGCGTGGGAGGAAGTTAGAACTCTGCGCGCTTGTTTGCAGGGAGTAAACTGTGTGAGCCCTTGTTGTGGGGGAGGGGACTCCCGTCCGCTTGGTGGTGGATTCTGTACCTTTTCGTTGTATTTTTGGGGTCACAGCTTGCCTCAGCAAGGTTGAAGTACGCTCTTCAATCTTCTCTCTTGTCTCTGCTCTAAACCATCAGGTATTTTGCTAAGCTTCTGTCCTTTCAGCCTGCTTCTGGACGGGAGCTTCTGTAAAAAGCTGGCTGCAGTTCGCCATCTTGGCTCCGCCCCCCGAAAACATTTTTAAAAGTAAAAACCTGTAAATTTTCTGCATATTAAAAATATATCTGTGCATCTATTTTATATAATTATATGTGTGTATTTATATCTGCAATTATATATGTATGTGTAATGTGTATATGTACATCTATACACACAAGCATATATAGTTAGAACAAGGGAAATTTACCATGTAGGTTGTTTGTAATCATTCATTCCATTATTTTGGCTCTACAGAATTTAAATCATGAGATAGACAATCTGAAATAAAGTTTATGAACATGGGATAGTCCATTACCAGTAGCTAAGCAATTTGGCATAATGCAAATAATTATCTTTTGTAAAAATATATGAAATATGCAGTGGATAATTTTTGCATTTCTTTTATAAAGCCAATAAACCACACAAAATTTCACTTATAATTTTCACTGAATTGAGAATTTTCCCCTTCAACCATGTAGCTTATATAATTGACAGAGATCTATAAGTGAACAGCAAGAGTTCTCATATTAAATACAGAGATTAAACCATTATCATGTGATTGATATTTTAAAAAGAAAACTTTAAGAAAGTTGCCAAAATATAAAATTTCGATGCAGTACCTTCCACAAAAGTGTAATATCTACAAATGACTAAGTTTAGAATTTTGAGCTTCCTTGCCCCAGGGTATGTGGTAGAATTGGTATCTACTCCATAATTAAACCCTTCCTGAATGTAACCTCCATAGAGGGTTGAAGCAAGCCTTGGACTTCATAAAACCTGTTAAATGGAAATAAAGCCAATTTTTAATTAAGTTAAAATGTAATGGCTCTTGTCCTTGAATATCATAAAGGAAATCAATATCCATTACCCTGGTTATCTAATTACCTTTTTAGAAGATATTTTTCCTTCCAGCAATCATATATGAAAGCCAACAAATAGCCACAGTTACATGCAGTCTCCAGGGTTCTTCCAAGAGAAATAGGCTGTAAGATGTCACAGAAGCTGCTCTAGACAGGACTCTGAGGCTGATGGTGTCTCATATGATTATTAGAATAAATTAATGTTACCATATGAAAAGCATTAAAGAAATGCTCATTAACTATTAGTCACTATGACTCTATTTAGAGTCCTTAATATCTGTCTTTGACATTAAACATATTTATTTTAAGATTTTCTTAATTACTCATACAACATTGATAGCTTTCTCTCAATTTGGTTATTACCCACCATATCACATCATGTTCTGTTCTAAACAGCAAATATTATTGTGATTATAATGATTATAAAATGTCAGTTATGTGTTATGAATAAGTCATTCTTTTCAGTAAGTCTTCTAAAGTCTTTTTATTAAAGAAGTTACAATGTTAATTATGTCTACTGATTATGACTTGCATTTATTGTCAGTTTTCTTCTTGGTGAGGGTCTGCACTAAATTATACAGTCTTTGAAGACCCTGTCCCATCCTCTGGTTGAAACCACATGCTCACCAGCACCAAGAGTCTGACATCTTGTGACTTGGTCTTTCCAAATAACAATTAACATTTATCAGTAAATTAAAAAAAATTTTTTTTTTTTTTGAAACAGAGCCTCAAGCTGTCCCCCTGGGTAGAGTGCCGTGGCATTACAGCTCACAGCAACCTCCAACTCCTAGGCTCAAGCGAGTCTCTTGCCTCCGCCTCCCAAGTAGCTGGGACCACAGGTGCCCACCACAATGCCCGGCCATTTTTTGGTTGCAACCGTCATTGCTGTTTGGCGGGTCTGGGCTGGGGATTTGAACCTGCCACCTTAGGTGTACTTGGCTGGCGCCTTAGCTGGTTGAGCTATAGGTGCCGAGCCAATAAATTAAAATTTAACCACAGGATAAATAAAATAAAAGATCTTCCAGATAAATATCCCCCAAATTAGCATTAATTTGAGGTGACAATGACATGCAAAATAATACTACAACTATTTTAAACTATATAGATAGCTATTTTAACCATTTTGTATGGATGTATTTCTATAAAATTCATTTTCTTTTCAGTGTTATTAGGTCCTTAACATATAATCACTTTCTCAAAAATCCTATTCAGGGAATTCTGACAGAATTCACAGCAGTATTTATATTCTCCTTTGCTGTTTGTCTTCCAGTCTCTCTGAGTATATGTTGACACAAAACACAAAAGAGCTAAAGCTGCTGCTTTCAGTTAACATCAGTTTCTAGTCAAGAGTTACATACAGTTTAATATTATGGTTTTTCTTTTTTTAAATCTTTTTTATTAAATCATAGCTGTGTACACTAATGAAATTATGGGGTACAATGTGCTGGTCTTATATGCAATTTGAAATACTTTCATCATGCTGGTTAACATAGCCTTCACTGCATTTTCTTAGTTATTGTGTTAAGACATTATATTCTACACTTAGTACATTTAACATGTACCCTTGTAAAATGTACCATAGGTGTGGTCCCACCAATTACCCTCCCTCCACCCATCCTCTCCCCTTCTTCTCCCTTCCTCCTCCTCTTGTCGCTTCATCTTGGGCTGTAGTTAGGTTATAGCTTTTGTATGGAAGTGTGGGTGCTTATATATTGGTTTCATAGTAAGGATAAGTACATTGGATACTTCTTCTTCCATTCTTGAGATACTTTGATAAGAACAATATGTTCCAGTTCCATTCATGAAAACATAAAGGAGATAAAGTCTTCATCTCTTTAAGGCTACATAATGTTCCATGGTGTAGATATACCACAATTTATTAATCCATTTCTGGGTTGATGGGCTTCTTCCATGACTTAGCAATTATAAATTTGGGTGCAGTAAACATTCTGGTGCAAATATCTTTGTTACAAAGTGATTTGGGGGTCTTCTGGGTATGTATCAACAGAGGAATTGCAAGATCGAATGGCAGGTCTATTTTTAGATCCTTAAGTGATCTCCAAACATCTTTTGAAAAGGAACGTATTAGTTTGCATTCCCACCAGCAGTGCAGAAGTGTTTCCTTTTCTCTACATCCATGCCAACATCTCTGGTTTTGGGATTTTGTAATGTAGGCTAATCTTACTGGAGTTAGATTATATCTCAAAGTAGTTTTGATTTGCATTTCTCTGATGACTAAGGATGATAAGCATTTTTTTATATGTCTGTAGACTGTGCACCTTTCTTCTTCAGAGAATTTTCTCTTCAAGTCCCTTGCCCACACTGACATAGGATCACTTGTTCTTTTCTTGCTAATACATTTAAGTTCTCTGTGGATTCTGATTATTAAACCTTTCTCTGAGATATAACCTGAAAATATCTTCTCCCATTCTGAGGGTTGTCTGCTTGCTTTATTTACTGTGTTCTTGGCTGTGCAGAAGCTTTTAAGTTTGATCAGATTCTACTAATGTATTTTCGGTGTTGCTTCATTTGCCCAGGGGATCCTCCTCATAAACTATTTTCCCAGGTCGATTTCTTCAAGTGTTTTCCCTGGACTTTCTTCTAGTATTTTTATAGTTTTATGTCTTAAGTTTAAATCTTTAATCCAGTGAGAGTCTATCTTAGTTAATGGTGAAAGCTGTGGGTCCCGTTTTAGTCTTCTACAGGTTACCAGCCAATTCACCCAGCACCATTTGTTAAATAGGGAGTCTGTTCCCCACTGAATGTTTTTTATTGGCTTATCGAAGATCAAATAATGGAAAGTAGCTGGGTTCATCTTTTGGTTCTTTATTTTGTTCCAGAAATCTACCTCTCTGTTTTTGTGCCAGTACCATGCTCTTTTGATCACTATCTATCTATAGTATAGTCTGAGGTCTGATAGTGTGATTCCTCCTGATTTGTTTTTATTTCTGAGTAATACCTTGGCTAATGGAGGTTTTTTCTGATTCCGTATAAAATAAAGTATTATTTTTTTGAGGTCTTTAAAGTATGATAGTGGTGCTTTAGTAGGGATTGCATTAAAATTGTACATTGCTGTGGGTAGTATGGACATTTTAATAATGTTGATTCTTCCCAGCCATGAGCATGGTATATTTTTCCATTTGTTGACATCTTCAGTTATTTTGTTTCTTAGAGTTTCATAGTTCCTTTATAGAGATCTTTCATGTCCCTTGTTAGGTAAACTCCCACATATTTCATCTTCTTTGGCACTACTGTAAAAGAAATAGAGTCCTTGACTGTTTTTTCAACTTGACTACTGTTGGTACATATGAAGGCTACAGATTTATGACTATTGATTTTGTAACCTGAGATGCTGCTGTATTCCTTGATCACTTCTAAGAGTTTTGTAGTAGAATACCTGGTGTTTTCCAGATATACAAGCATATCATCTGCGAAGAGTGAAAGTTTGATCTCCTTTGTTTCTATTTGGATGCCCTTGATTGCCTTCTCTTGCCTGATTGCTATGGGTAAGACTTTCATTACAATGTTAAAAAGCAGTGGAGACAATGGGCAACTTTGCCTGGTTCCTGATATGAGTGGAAATGATTTTAATTTAACTCCATTCAATAGAATATTGGCTGTAGGTTTGCTGTAGATGGCCTATATCACTTTAAGAACTTTTCTTTCTATACCTATTTTCTTAAGTGTTCTTATAATAAAAGGATGCTGGATATTATCAAAAGCTTTTTCTATATCTATTGAGAGCATCATATGGTCTTTGTTTTTATTTTGTTTATGTGATGTATTATATTTATATTTTTACATATATTGATCCAGCCTTGAGACCCTGGGATAAAACTAACTCGGTCACGGTGTGTAATTTGTTTGATGTGATGCTGAATTCTGTTTGTTAGGATCTTATTGAATGTTTTTGCATCTATATTCATTAAAGATATTTTCTACAATTTTCTTTCCTTGTTGTGTCTTTTCCTGGTTTGGGGATCAGGGTGATATTTGCTTCACAGAATGTATTGGGCAGTATTCCATCTTTTTCTGTGCTCTGGAAAAGGTTATGTAATATAGGTACTAGTTCCTCTTTAAAGATTTGGTAGAATTCCAATGTGAAGCTGTCGGGTCCTGGTCTCTTCTTTTGGGGGAATATTTCATATAGTTGATGCTATTTCAGTACTTGATATAGGTCTGTTCAACATTTCTAATTCTTTCTGGGTATTCTAGGAAGGTGACATTCTTTGAAGTATTGGTCAATTTTTTTCAGATTGTCATATTTCTGGGAATAGAATTTTTTATAGTATTCATTAAGAATTTTTTTAATTTCTGAGGTATCTGTTATTAGTTCCCCTTTGTAATTTCTGATTGATAAAATTAGGGATTTTGATTTTATATTTCTGGTTAGGCTAGCCAAGGGATTATCAATTTTATTAAACTTTTCAAAAAACCAACTTTTTGATTCATTGATCTTTTGAATAATTCTTTTGTTTTCAATTTCATTTAATTCTGCTCTAATTTTGCTTATTTCTTTTCTTCTGCTGGGTTTGGGGTTGGAGTGTTCTTTCTTTTTCAGTTGCTTGAGATATCTCATTAAGTTATTAACTTCCTTGCTTTCCATTCTCCTAAAAAGGCTTGTATAGCTATAAACTTCCCTCTTAGGATTGCCTTTGCATTATCCCAGAGGTTCTGATGATTCATATCTTCATTATTATTCTGTTTCAAAAACTTGGTGATTTCCTTCTTAATCTTATTTTTGATCCAGCTATCTTTCAGCAAAAGGTTATTTACTTTCTATGTCTTTGTATGAGTATGCAGATTCCTGTTATTGGTGAGTTCAACTTTTATTCTGTGATGATCTGAGAAAATATAAGGAATAATTTCTATTCTTTTAAATTTGCTGAGGTTAGCCTTGTGACCTAACATGTGATCAATTTTAGAGGCTGTTCCATGGGCTGGTGAGAAGAATGTGTATTCAGTTTTTTAGGATGAAATGTTCTGTAGATGTCTATTAAATTCAATTGTATGGTGAAGTTTAAGTCCAAAATTTCTTTGCTTAGTTTCTTATTGAAGGATTTGTCTAACACTGCCAAAGGGGTGTTAAAAATCTCCAATTATTATGGTGCTGGAAGCTATCAAATTGTTCATGTCTGTTAGGGTCTCAAGTATAAATTGAGGAGCATTTTGGTTGGTTTCATCAATGTTAATAATTGATATCTAATTGTGTTGAGTGTTTCCTTTAACAAATATGAAGCGACCATCCTTGTCTTTACTGTTTTGGGTTTAAAGCCTAATGTATCTGCAAATAAAATTGCAACCCCTGCTTTTCTCTGTTTTCTGTTTGCCTCGATTATAGATGTCCACCCCTTCACCATGAGTCTATATTTATCCTTTAAGATAAGATAAGCTTCTTGTATGCAACAGATATCTGACCTGAGTTTTTGTATCCATTCAGCCAACCTGTGCCTCTTTAGTGAACAATTTAAGCCATTCACATTAATTGAGAGTATTGATAAGTCTGGTAGTATTTTGGATGTCAAGTTTTTTGAAAGACCAGTTGACGCTTTTAATCTTTTTCCTACTATGGAAATTGGGTTGTGATCATTTATTTCTGAGTGAGTTTACTTTGGTGGTAGAGCATTGTGGTAGTCATTATGGAGGATGGGTCTGGGAATATCCTGAAGAGCTAGTTTACCTTTGGCAAATTTCTTCAATGTGTGAAGTAATGTCATTAAAGTATTTGACTTCTCCATCATAAACAAAACTCAGTTTAGCTGGATACAGGATCCTGGGCTGAAAGTTGTTTTATTTTAGGAGATTGAAGGTTGATGACCATTCTCTTCTGAACTGAAAAGTTTCAGCAGAGAGATCTGCAGTCATTCTAATATTTTTTCCTTTGTATGTAATGGTTTTCTTATGTCTGGCTGCTTGTAGGATTTTCTCTTTTATAATAACTTTGGTGAAGTTAATTACAATGTGTCTAGGAGATGCTTTATTTGGACTGAGTTGTGCTGGGTTTCTGAAACTGTCTGAATTTTTGTATCTCTTGCTGTGTTTGTAAAGTTTTCCTCTAAAAACACTTGGAGTAGAGCATCTGTGCATCTCAGATCATTCTTATCACCTTTAGGAATTCCAATAAGGTGAATCTTTGCTTTTTTGGAGTGATCCCACAACTCCCTCAGGGAAAGATCCATCATTGATCTCCATTTCTCTTCATCTTTGAACATTTGGGAGTGTTCAAAAGCTTTGTCTTCAATGTCAGAGATCCTTTCTTCTGCCCGCTCCATCCTTCTACTGTATTTCTCATGTGTTTGAGGGATGCAAATTCTTGCATCAATTTGTCAAAATCTTTAGTGATTTTTTCTTTGACTTCATTGAATTCTTGAGACAACTTCTTTTTGTTTTTGGCTTCTTTTGGGGGGGGGGTGCTGGATCCAGGTTTGAACCCGCCACCTCCAGAATATAGGGCCAGCATCTACTCCTTTGAGCCACAGGTACTGCCCAAGACAACTTTTGAATTACTTCATGAACTTCTACTTCCAATTTTTTTTTCGATTCTGTTAATCTTATTTCCTATCCAAATTCTGAACTCAACCATTTCTGACATCTCAGCCATTTGTTTCTGAATGGGGTCTTCTGTTGCATCTTCTTTGTTGTACCTTGGGGGAGTTCATCTACTCTGGTTATTCACGTTGCCCAAGTTTTTCCACTGATTCCTCCCCATGGTTATTTTTCACCATTTGTTTAGTGAGGCTGGTAAGGTGGAATTAAATTGAGGGCTCCTGGAGATGTAATTAACCAGCCCTTTACAAGAGTGCTGGGACTGGTGACTAAGGCTTTTAACCTGTGGCTTTACCAAAGTCCTGTTCGGTACTACAGCCTGAGACTCTGGGGACCTGCTTGGTATGATGGGGCTAGGTGGGTCTGTCTTGAATTTAGCTAGACTCTGACCAATCCTAGTGGATCAGTGACTTTGGGTTGATATTTCAGCTGTGGAGCAATACAAGCAATTTAGACTCCCTGCTGCCCAATGACAATAACTGGAAGAGGAGAATCAGACCCTTCCTCTACAACACAAGGGTATAACTTTGGAGAGTTCCCTGGTGATTGGCTCAAATCAAGAGTTCTAAACCAATTGTCCCAGTCAGCACAAACAGATCAAGTGGGAGAGTTCAAAATATATCCAGCCCTGGACAGCAAGGTTCCCAACATGGTCCCTGGTGATCGGTGGTTTGGGTCCCGCATTATGCTCTTTCCAACACAGGGCAAGTCTCTCTCTCCTTGTGACTCCCTGCCGCTATTAAAATTATCAGCACAACTGCCCCACAGCCCATGTGATGCACAGGCCATATGCTCTGGATTCTGCAGGGGGTTGTCCTCCACACTTCCAGGAGAGAGGGGAGGTTGGATTGGGAGTTCAAAAAGGTAGAGAGAATATTAGCTCAACTTTTGTCCCTGTCAGGAGACTGCCTGGGTTTGCGGTGGTATCTCTCTGTGGAGGGAGTCTTAGCCCTCAGTCACTCTTTCCCTTTTGGTGAAACAAAAGGTCCTCTGTTCACTATTGACCTCAAGCCACTCTCCTGAGGGGCAGAGGGGAAAGATTCCTGTCCTCTTTGGGATGGGTTTTGAACCTGAAATTTGTTTCCTTGGAGTCCCAGCTTGCTTCAGCAGGGGTGATATGAACCTCTCGATCCTTTCTCTCAGCTCAGCTCCCAATCTTCCTCTTTATTGGGTTGATTCTGGCCATTATTTTTCCCTCTGGATGGGAGCCTCTGCTGAAAGCTGGCTTCAGTCATCCATCTTGCCTCTTCCCCCCATTGTGATTTTTCTAATAGACATATCTTTTAAAGTATATCATTTGCTGATCTTAATCATAATACACACAAGTATATGTGTATCTTTCATTCTTATTTTAAATGTTTTTTCTTTTTAATTTAAAATACGCTTCAAAGAAGATTTGCTTTTTTTTTTCTGTTTTTTAAATTAGTAAAGGGGAAGGAATATGAATAGCAAGATCAGAATGCCACCATTATAGCTCTTACTCAATGTGTGATATTTGGAAATCTATCAGCGTTCTCCTCCTTCCATTTCCTTTATTAACTCTCCCCCTAAATGTAATGGGCATGCCCCAAGAATGTCTGGCATGTGAGAATCACTATTAGTAGTTTTTACTGTTGATTTCAATCTATTGACTGTCAGCAAAGTTAGCATTTAGACCTCAGTGATTCTCAATCTCAATCTCAATGCTCATACGTTGTAGTGACCCAACCCCGCAACTTGGGGTCACCACAATTTGAGGAAGTATATTAAAGGGTCATGGCATTAGGAAGGTTAAGAACCACTGATTTAGAGGGATGCAAATAAATACTTGATAGTTATGTACTAATTACTGTGTGGATAGTATTGAAATGCATCTACTGAGACCTAGAATCTCTATGATTAGTGTATTTTTATGTTAATAAATTGTTCTAAATTGGTGTTACTGTCATATAAAACATAAACAGAACAACACCTCTAGTTTCTGCCTGTGTTTTATTCAGCTTTTCCAGTTTGGTCTGATTTCTTGCCCTCTGGATGCTACATTCTTTGGGGATAGGAAAAGAGGAAGATAATAAGGAAGAAGAACTTTCTCTCAATCCCATGCAATCATTGCAATAATGATGGGAAAGAGAAGGTGGCAGGAAACTGCAGAGCAGCGGTGCAGACTTAGTGAGGTTGGAGGACAAAAGGAAGGCTGGAGGCTGGGTGTGCCTGTGAGGGTCTTCCCAAGACTTGTACCAGCATGGCTTACTTGGGGCAGAGGAGGAGAAAGATTCACCAAGGGATTTAGAGGAGTTGAATGCAATAGAAATGGGGAAGCTTTAATAAAATCTCTTCTCATACAAACTCAAACCACATAATGGTCCCGTGTCTTACTGTATAGTAGACTTGTTTTTCTGAATTAAATAATCAGAGCATTGACAAGGCAGGCTTCTAAGGGCCACTGTTAAATCAGAAACACATCAAATAGAAAGTAAGTGTGGCCCCTGCTTAAAGGAGGCCCTTTCTTTTTAATTTTCACTGTGTTAGATTTTCAGATGATGCACAGAAAGCTTGTAACAATGGACCACAGCAGGAATGCACGCCCCCACTCCAAGGTCTCCAAGTGAAGCGCCAGTTAAACCAGCTATCTCCTGCAGTGCAGATGCTGAAGGAAGATGGAAGTGAGTACAATAAGGGGCAAAACCCCTGAAGCACAGTATGTCTCACAAGATATTTGACAACTATGCAATTTGTTCTCAAAACCAATCTGACTTTTATACTACCATTTTCTCCTCACACCTATTATAACATTCAGAATTTAAATACCTGTGTAGAGTGTAGATGTATGTGGTGGTATAATTGTTAATAAATTACATTCACTCATTTCTAGGAATATTTCTGCTATTCTCAGAGATAGGCTCTGTATGTTTACCATGTGGGATATAAATGCCTGCTGAAAGAGTGACAGTTGTGCTGATTGCTAACCTGAGAAAATGTAAACCATGGATCTCTCCTTTCTGCACAGTCCAGAATGGCAGACAGTGTCATCATGTTGAAGCAGATTCACAGCATATGAAATTCCTGGGTGTTCAGCATGGAATGAGAACAGCAGAGTTCCTCAGCTAACCTTATGTCAGATTGCAGCATTCAACAGCACCAGAAAGAATGAGCTAAGCTAAACAAACTCAGAGGGACATTTTGTAAGACCTTAAACTAGGTTTATGGTCTACTTTCTATTGCTCCCAATGGATGCCTTGAAAAGAAACATGAAAGAATATGTAAGAGTCAATTTTTTTTTTAAGGGAAATTGAAAGATGACATTCAGTCTTATTTTTCTACCCCAAAGAAGTCCTATTAGGATGCCCTATAAAGTATGCAATTTTAAGAATGATTTGTATTCTAACTGTAAAGAATAGATGTTTATCAAGATTGTGATGAGTTTCCAGGACATTGCCTTAACAGACTGCCCTTGTAAGTTTGAATATAATCAAGGAGATTGTGCATTAGGGTCATATTTCGATATTTTAAAGACTTTTTGAACAGGTATCCTTTCTTTCCTCTGCTGGTGGTGTCCACTCATGTCCTTTTCTATGTCATGATAACCCATGCAGGCAGACTGTTCCATGGTGAGGAGGGATATAAAACCCAGTCCCAAAGGCTGAGGGAGCTTAGAAGTCAAAGAAAGAAAGTGACAAATCCAGTTTTGTTTTTTTTTTAGGAAAAAAAGTATTTAATAAGAACTTGCCAGCAGAAGCCATATCTCGCAGTAGCCACAAAGCAGTGAATCCCTGCACTTTTCTTCCAGAAAGTGTTCTTCATACAGCCAGCTTTTTTTTGAAGCACCATGTGTAGCTAGTCACATGTAGTTAGTCATGTCTAGGATGTGCTGTGGAACTGGCCCCACTGGGGAAGTTAGAGAAGTGTCTTTATGAGGAGTTATCAATGAGGCAGGCATTGTACTTGGACCTTGGTGTAAAGGAATTAGACATTGGTTATTTTGGTGTTTTGCCTCCAGATGGTGTTACTCACACCGTGCAATAGGCTATTTTCCCACACACTTCCTGCGGATTAAGTGGCCTTTCTTCAGGATGCATCTCCCTCTCATTACAGACACTACGTGTCTCATAATCATCTGTCATATGTGACCCTTCCCATTAGTGAGAGACCAGAGGGTAAGTTTTGAATCCACAGTGGCCAGTACATGGTGAGCACTCAATCTTACATAAAATACAAGACTGAATAGATGTACTGTTCTAAGATTTACCAAATATGTTCTGTGTTACTACCAGCACAAATTGTGATACACAACCTTTGCATCACATAGAAGGTGCACCCACAGCTCTTTAGAGTCACGACCCCCTCTCACATGGCCCCAGGTAGTCACTTTAAAGATTTCCATAATCTCTACCTTTTGCTCTTGTAGAATTTTATATAAATGAAATCATCCTCCTGCACCTGCTGAACATTTGTGTTGTTTCCCAGCTCAGGCTTTTTAATAAAGCTGCAATGAAGAGTCATGTACTAGTATCATATGAATTTCTGTTTTTACTTTCCTTGGGTAAATATTTAAGAGTAAAATTCCTCTTTGAGGATTGTATGATAAATTTATGTTTTAGTTGTAAGAAAAGGCTTAATTGCTGTCTGCAGTGGTGTCATTTTACAATCCCACCAATACTGTATAAGAATATCAGTTGCTACATCTTATAACCCAGCTTTTTTTCCTTTTGCTTATTGTAACATGTGGATCTTGATACCTTCTTACACTTCTAATTTGCATTTCTCTGAGGATTAATCATTGTAACTTGTCATGTGATTATTGTGTATGTACATCATGGGATTTGTTGTTTATCTCCCTATGGTTGAATTGTAAGAGTTTTTCATATCATATATTCTTTAGAGAAGCATTTGGTCAGATTTATTTTTGTAGGTATTTTCCCATTTTGTATATTTTCTATTTTTATTTTAGTTTTGTCTTTTGAAAAGCTTTTAATTTTGATGATGTTCATTTTATTAATTTTTATTTGTGTTTTGAACTAGTTATATCCTGTTCAACAATTTTTGTCTACTTGAATGTCACAAAAACATTCTTTTTGAAATATATTCTTCTTGAAATGCTATTCCAAAGTTAAATTTGACTTATGGTGTGAGGTAAGCAGTAAGGATGATTTTTATTATTTTACTAATCCAAAGTGATTTATTGAAAAATACTATTTATTCAAAAGACTATTTTACCATTGAATTAGCTTCATGAATAAGCTTCTGTTATCACCTCTGTGAGAAATAACATTTGAAAAACAGTGCTGTGTGTTTTTCAAAACTTTAAAAGAAGGTACTGTTATGTACAATAAATTTTGGCTATTTTTTTTTCTTATACAAATTTAAGACTGCTTCTCAATTAGATATTACAAAAATAATATCTAATGAGAATTAATTTAAATTTTATTTATCTATTGATAAATTTAAAGAAAATCAACATTTTAAAATATTGAAGGAAATACTGGTAAGATATTGATGAGCATGATACAACTCTTCTTTTATATGACTTTCCTTTAATTAATGTTTTGTAGCTTTCAATATAAAGGGCTTGCCTGTCTCCATTGTTTTTCTAAAAACTGTTGTTTTTGATGCTAATGTAAACAAATTTAAAGTTTAACTTTTTCATGCCAGAATAGAAAATATAATTAATTTGTGTATATTAATTATTCTTTTTTATGACAATGCTAATATCCTTAGTATTTCTAATAGTTACAATGCATATTTCCTATAATTTTTTACATAAAGTCATAGCATCTGCAAATATAGAGAAATGTAAGAGTTTTACATGTTTCTTATTTATATGATTTTTATTTATTTTCCCTGACTTATTCCATAGAATGAGATCTCATACTCAATTTGACTAGAACGTCTGACAATTAATGTTTTTGCATTGATTTTAGAGGGAATATATTCAGATTCTTAGTTATGTTATTAGCTTTACTTTGCTTCTTTTTAAAGTTTTTGATTTTGCTAATGTGGGGAAGATTATGTTACTTAATTATCAAATGTTAAACCAATCCTGAATGTCTTAGATAAAGTCCACTTGGTCACACTGCATTATAATTTACACACACACACATACACATTTAAAGACTGTTCTTTCATCATCACAATGAAGAATGGAAGAAAATTCCATTCTAAAATATGCCATTTTTGGCATAAGAATTATTGGGAGATAATGGCACTTGATAAACAAAAGGTACCAAAGGATGCATGGACCTCCCACTTTCTGCCTAAGAGCAGGAGATGAAACTTCCATAGAGGGTCTTTATCTAACACAAGCAATCATTGTAACCTGGTTCTTTGTACCTTCAACAATCCCCAACAATTAAAAAAAAAAAAAAAAAGATGCCCTCCCTATGTAGGAGGAAGGAAACCTTCTAATCACCAGAGACTGGAAGTTGAGCCCAAGGGAATTCTGTCCAACTTGACTTTGTTAACATAATTCTTTCTTTAGTTTCCCAACATGTTTTATTTACTTTTCAATCTAGTATATAAGTACTTAGGTTTTGCCACTTTTGAGGGGGAGTAGTCATCATTTTCCTTTGGAATCTCCATGTACTTATGAAAATTTGAATGCTTTTCTCTTGTTAATCTGTCTCATATCACTTGAATTCTCAGGCTCAGCCAGAGAACCTAAGAAGGTAGAAATAACATTTTACCTCCCCTGCAGGAGATATTGTTCTATATTTTCTTATCTTGCAAAATCTTGGTCTGATTTTCTTGTGAGGATCATCTTGTCTCAACAAAGACTTGGAAAGTGCTCTCTTCTCTGTGTCCTGAGAACCCTGTGGTGGATTGATGACATGTCTTCTTATAGCATTCAATATAATTCAGCATTGAGAACAACAGAACTTGCATTTGGGAGTTTCTGATTTGTGTTTTTGTGTAATATGTGAATGTACGTGTGTGTTCAGATTTAATATTTTTCATGATGTGCCTTGTTTTGTCAAACTTATAGAACTATATTGGGGAGGTGGAGCAAGATGGCGGAGAAGATGCATCTCTGAGTCAGCTCTCCCGGTGGTTTCAGGTGAGAGTGGGCTTGTTGGATCTCTTCTGCGTGGAGTCCTTGCGCGAATAGGCAGTGCAGGGCGAGCAGCAAGAAGGTGAATTGCTGGATTGGAAGTGTACCCCAGAACCG
>CAUYTI010081164.1:0-16200 GCA_963575145.1 Galago senegalensis | reverse complement strand
CTGAGAAAATGACATGAAGGCTGTGATGACCAGTTTGATGGAAGTATTTCAGAATGCATGTGAAAACCCCATACTGTACCCCAGAAGTGCATTAATGTACATAGTTAACATTCAATTAAAAAATTAAAAAAAAAAAAGAATAATCTGGATGAGAGGCACACAGGAACCCTCTGTATTATATAACTTTTCTGTTAATATAAATTTAATTATAAAATAAAACATTTATTTTATTACATAACAATAAATGCTCAGGCCTCATTTGGGAGATGCTAATATGTCTGGGTGAGGGGCAAAGAACATTATGCACCAGTATTTTCTGGATGATTATAATATTCATCCAGAGTAGAGAAACAATACTGTATAACAGTGGTTCTCAAACTTGGATGTTCATCAGAACCCTTTGGCAGGCTTGTTAAAACACAGATTGCTGCAGGGTGCAATGGCTCATGCCTGTAATCCCAGCACTGTGGGAGGCTGAGGAGGGAGAATTGCTTGTACTCAGGAGTTCGAGCCTTGCCTGAGTGAGAGTGAGACTCCAACTCATTAAAAAAAAAAAAACAGATGGGAATTGTGGCAAGTGCCTCTAGTCCAGCAGCTTCTGGAGGCTGAAGCAGAAGGATGCCCACAGCCCAACTCTGAGGTTGCAGTGAGCTCTCATACCATTGTACTCTGTTCAGGGCATAGGGTGGGACTCTGTCTCAACAACAATAAAAAAGCAGGAAATAAAAACAAAAAAATAAAAAATAAGCAAGAAAGGAAAAATACAAATTGCTAAACCCTAACCCAAAAGTCTCTTACTCAGTATGTCTAGAGTTTAGCCTAAGAATATGCACCTCCTACAATTGCCTAGATGATGCTTATTTTTGCAGATTTACACTTTGGGAAAACACTAAGAACACGGCTCTGTATGAAAATCTTAAGGTGGTTTCTCCCAATTTCTTGATGTAATTTGTACAAGTGTTCAACTATGAAAAATAGCATGACATAAAGCAGTGTGATACTAGTTATTCTACAGCTCCATAGACTTAGATTTTTGCTCTTAATTTATCATCATCCAACCATATGACCTGGATAAAGCATTTAACCGCTCTTGGCCTCAAGCTTCTCATCTGAAAAATAAAAAGACTAGTTTAATGACTATTTAAGTAGTGTGTATCTTTCGAATTTCCAACTCGTTCTGTTACATCAGTTTGATAATTGTGAAATCCAACCTCGTATTTCTAAAACATTGGTAAAACATTTTTCTTGGAGTACATGTTATGATTATGAAACAATAGACTATTTCAAATCAGTAAGCCAGAGCCAATACATCCAAATTAATACCAACCCCATTCCACATCATCCCAATACACCTAGTTCAATGATGCTGTCATTGATCAAAATAGTTCTGAAACACTTTTAGTTAATATACATCAAAGCCAGCTTTTAGGGCACATAGAATCGCCCTGTATCATAAGTTTGAAAGCACACCTCATTGACCAAATTCAGCAATTTCCAGTTACTTACGTTAACCATCAGACAGTTTCCAAATGATCCTTGCTTATTTCCAAAACCCAAAATTATTCTAAAAAGACAGAGTCTTAATCAGTAAGGGAAGATAACTCACTTGATAACCTGATAAGAGATATGAAACCTTCCCCCAGAAAAACACATCAGCAAAGAAAAATTTTGATACCTAGACTCCAGATTAGAAACTTTTGATCTAGTGAGACAAAGATTTACCACTACCAATAAAATCCAAATATGTTGAGGATACTTGGAAAAAAGCTTTTGGAGCCAACTACTTTGCTGGAAAATAAATGTATAATAGGAAAATACTTGATTTGGGGTGTGAATAAGGCATCTTAACATTGGCACCCATAGCACAGTGGTTACAGCATCAGCCACATACATCAAGGCTGGCAGGTTCGAACCCCAGGACTGGGCCAGCTAAAACAGCAATGAGAACTGCAATAACAAGCTAGCTGGGTGTTGTGGTTGTCACCTGTAGTCCCAGCTACTAGGGAAGCTGAGACAAGAGAATCACATGATCCCAAGAGTTTGAGGTTGCTATGAACTGTGATGCCACAGTACTCTCCCAAGAGTGATATAAGACTCTGTCTCAAGGGAGGGGCAAGATGGCTGACTGAAGCAAGCTTTTGACAGAAGTTCCCATCCAGAAGGAAGGATAATGACTAGAAAGTACCCAATAAAGCTGAAGACTAGAAGGTGAGCTGAGAGAGAAGAGTAATAACTACACGTCACCTCTGCTGAGTGAAGCTGCAACTCCAAGAAAGCAAATTTCAGGTACAAAACTCATCCCAAAAGAAAAGTGTCCATCACCTACACCAAGAATTTTTTTTTTTTTTGAACTGAGGACCTCTTGTCTCCCTCCATGGGAAAGAGTTGCAGGAAGTGCTGACTGCTTCTCCACACATTTGAGCAGCCAGTAGACCTCTGCTATCTAGTTGCTGGAGATTTGTTGATCTTTCCCACTTGAGAGTTGGTACTCACTGGATCAATTGGTTTGGAATTCCTAACCTGGGCCAATCAGCCAAGAATCGTCTTGGGTGGTACCCTGGTTGTGTGGCAATAGGAAGTGTTGATTCTCCTCTTCCAGTTCTTGCCCATGGGGAGCAGGGTATCTTAGTTGCTTGTATTTCTCCATAGCTGAGACTTAAACCCAGAGTAACTGATCCACTAAGATAGGACAAAAGCCAGCTGGATACAAGACACAGCCACATAACCCCACCACACCAAGAAGGTCCCCAGAGCCTCAGACTGTAATACTGTAGGCCCTCTTCAAAGCTGTGGGGGGAAAGCTATATTCACCAGTTTCAGATCCTTGGCAAAGGGCTGGTTAACCACAACTCCAGGAGTCCCCAGTCAAGTTTCACTTTAACTTCCCATCTAGCCAAACAGTGAAAAATAACCATGGGGTGGAATCAGGGGAAAAGCTCTGGCAACATGAATAATCAGAGTAGATTAATTTCCCCAAGAAATGACAAAACAGATAATCCCATTCGTAAACAAATGACTGAGATGTTAGAAATAGTGTTCAGAATTTGGATGGCAAATAAGATCCAAAAAATGGAGGTGAAGATGGAATTAGAATTTCAAGGAATAATTCAATACTTGTCTCAAGAATTCCGTGAATTCACAGACAAAATCACCAAAGATTTTGATACATTGAGAGAAGAATTTGCAGCTCTCCAACATATGAGAAATACAGTAGAATCCCTCAGTAAAAGAATGGAGCAGGCAGAAGAAAGAATACCTGACATTGAAGACAAAGCTTTTGAATGTTCCCAAATGCTCAAAGAGGAAGAGAAGTGGAAAGCAAAAATGAATCATTCTCCTAGAGAGCTGCGGGACTACTCCAAAAAAGCAAATATTTTGCCTTATAGTAACCCCTGAAAGAGAAGCAGATGTTCCAAGAGGCACAGAACCTTTACTCCAAAAGATAATTACTTCCCCAACATTTCAGATACTGAAATTCAGATAGCAGTTTCAGAAACCCAGTATGACTCAATCCAAATAAAGCATCTCCCAGGCACATTATAATTAACTTCACAAAGTTAATATGAAGGAGAAAATCCTGAAAGCAGCCAGACATAAAAAACCATAACCTATAAGGGGAAGAATATTAGAATGACTGCAGATCTCTCTGCTTAAACTTTTCAAGCAAGAAGAAGATGGTCATCAACATTAACCTTTTAAAACAAAACAACTTTCAACTGAGAATCCCATATTCATGTAAACTGTTTCATTTATGATGGTGAAATTAAATTCTTTAATGACACTCACATGTTGAAGAAAGTTGCCATAACTAAACCAGCTCCAGGATATTCTCAGACACATCCTCCATAATGATCACGACAATGCTCTACCACAAAATTAAACTCACTCAGAAACTTTTGATCAAACTCTAACTTCCACAGTGGTCAAAGGATTAAAAATGTCCATTGGACTTTTGAAAAACTCAATAACCAAAATGCTACCAGGCTTATCAATACTCTCAATTAATGTAAATTGCTTAAATTGTCTTCTAAAGAGGTACAGGTTGGCTGACTGGATACAAAAACTCAGACCAGATCTGTTGCATACAAGAATATCATCTTAACTTAAAGGATAAATGTAGACTCAGAATGAAAGGATGTCATCTATAATTCAGTGAAATGGCAGTCAGAAAAAAACAGGTGTTGCAATTTTATTTGCAGATACAATAGGCTTTAAACCAACAAAAGTTAGGAAAGATGAGAATGGACACTTCATATTGGGTAAGGGCAACACTCAATATGATGTGATTCCACTTATTAACATTTATTCACCCAACAAGAATATGCCTCAATTTATAAGAGAGACTCTAACAGACATGAGCAACTTGATTTCCTCTAGCACCATAATAGTTGGAGATTTTAACACTCCTTTGGCATTGTTGAATAGATCCTCCAATAAGAAACTAAGCAAAGAAATTTTAGACTGAAACTCAACCATTGAAAAATTGGATTTAACAGACATCTACAGAACATTTCATCATAACAAAACTGAATACATATTCTTCTCATCAGCCCATGGAACATCCTCCAAAATTGATCACATCTTATGTCACAAGTCTAACTTCAGCAAATTTAAAAGAATAGAAATTATTCCTTGTACTTTCTCAGACCACTGTGGAATAAAATTTGAACTCAGCAACAACAAAAATACGCATATTCATACCAAAACATGGAAAACAAATAACCTCATGATGAATGATAGCTGGGTCATAGATGAGATTAAGAAGGAAATTACCAAATTTCTAGAACAAAACGATAATGAAGACACAAATTACTGGAACCTCTGGGATACTGCAAAAGCAGTCCTAAGAGGGAAAAGTATAGCACTTCAAGCCTTCCTCCAAAGAACAGAAAGAGAGGAAGTCAACAACTTAATGGGACATCTCAAGCAACTAGAAAAGGAAAAACATTCCAAGCCCAAATTCAGCAGAAGAAAAGAAATAACCAAAATTAGAGAAGGTTTAAATAAAATTGAAAACAAAAGAATTATACAACAGATCAATGAATCAAAAAGTTGGTTTTCTGAAAAGATCAATAAAATAGGTAAACTTTTGGCTAAAATAACAAGAAGTAGAAGAGTAAAATCTGTAATTTCATCAATCACAAATGATAAAGGCCAAATAACAACAGACTCCTAAGGAATTCAACAAATCCTTAATGTTTATTACAAATAACTCTATTCTCAGAAGTATGAAAATCTGAAGGAAACCAATACTTGGAAATATGCTGCCTTCCTGGACTTAGCCACAAAGAAGTGGAAATGGTAAACAAGACTATATCAAGTTCTGAAATAGCATCCACTATAGGAAATCTCCCCCAAAAGAAAAGCCCAGGACCAGATGGCTTCACGTCAGAATTCTACCAAACCTTTAAAGAGGAACTAGTACCTATATTACTTAACCTTTTCCAAAACAGGAAAAGAAGGAATACTTCCCTACACATTCTATGAAACAAATATCACCCTGATCCCCAAACCAGGAAAAGACCCAACAAGAAAAGAAAATTATAGGACAATATCACCAATGAATATTGATGCAAAAATATTCAATAAGATCCTAGCAAACAGAATCCAACAACACATCAAACAGATCATACATCATGATCAGGTGGGTTTCATCCCAGGGTCCCAAGGATGGTTCAATACACATAAATCCATGAATATATTATATCACATAAACAAAATAAAAAACAAAGACCATATGATTCTCTCAATTGATGCAGAAAAAGCTTTTGATAAAATCCAGCATCCTTTCTTCATCAGAACACTTAAGAAAATAGGGGCAGAAGGAATATTTCTTAAACTGATAAAGGCCATCTACAGCAAACCCACAGCCAATATTGTGTTGAATGGAGTAAAATTGAAATCATTTCCACTCAGATTAGGAACCAGACAAGGATGTGCATTGTCTCCACTACTTTATAACATTGTAATGGAAGCCATAGCCATCTCAATCAAGCCAGAGAAGGCAATCAAGGATATCCAAATAGGATTAGAGGAGATAAAACTTTCACTCTTCACAGATGATATAATTGTATATGTTGAAAACCACAGGGAATCAACTACAAAACTACTAGAAGTGATCAAGGAATACAGCAGTGTCTCAGGAAACAAAATCAATATTCACAAATCTGTAGCCTTTATATATACAAACAATAGTCAAGGGGAAAAAAACAATCAATGACTCTATTCCCTTTACAATAGTGCCAAAGAAGATGAAACATCTGGGAGTGTACCTAACAAAGAACAAGAAAGATCTCTATAAAGAGAACCATGAAACTCTGAGGAAAAAAATAGCTGAAGATGTTAACAAATGGAAAAATATACCATGCTCATGGCTGGGAAGAATCAACAGTGTTAAAATGTCTATACTACCCAAAGCAATCTACTGATTTAATGCAATCCCTATAAAAGCACTTCTGTCATACTTTAAATATCTGGCAAAATTAGTACTTTGTTTTATACGGAAACTGAAAAAACCTCAAATACACAAGACACTACTCAGAAATAAAAACAAATCAGGAGAAATCATGCTACCAGACTTCAGACTGTACTATAAATCTATATAGTGATCAAAACAGCATGGTACTGGCACAAAAATAGAGAGGTAGATGTATGGAACAGAATTTAAAACCAAGAGATGAACCAAGATACTTATTATCATTTGATCATCGATAAGCCTATTAAAAGTATAAATTGGGGGAAAGATTCCCTATGTAACAAGCAATGCTGGGTGAATTGGCTGGTGACTTGTAGAAGACTGAAACTGGACCCACACCATCCCCCTCTAACAAAAATTGACTCTCACGGCTAAAGGACTTAAACTTAAGACATGAAACTATAAAAATCTTTGAGAGCATGCAGGGCAAACACTTGAAAAAATTGGTCTGGGAGAATATTTTATGAGGAGGACACCCCTGGCAATTGAAGCAACATCAAAAATACATTACTAGGATCCGATCAAACTAAAAAGCTTCTGCAATTCCAAGATCACACTAATAAACAAATAGCCCTCAGAATGGGGGAGGATTTTTGCAGGCTATGTTTCCAGCAAAGGTCTAATAACCAGAATCCACAGAGAATTCAAACTTATTAATAAGAAAAGAATAAGTGATCCCATTTCATTGTGGGCAAGACACCTGAACAGAAGCTTTTCTGAAGAAGACAAGTGCACAGTCTACAGACACATGAAAAAATGCTCATCATCTTTAATTATCAGAGAAATGCAAACCAAAATCATTCTGAGATACTATCTAACTCCATTAAGAATATCCCATTTCACAAAATCCCAAAACTATAGATGTTGGCATGGATGTGGAGAAAAAGGAACACTTCTGCACTGTTGGTGGGAATGCAAGCTAGTACGTTCCTTTTGGAAAAAAGTTTGGAGAACATTCAGAGATCTAAATGTAGATCTACCAATTGATCCTTCAATTCCTCTACTAGGTGTACAACCAAAAGACAAAATCACTTTGCAACAAAGTTATTTGCACCAGATTGTTCACTGCAGCTCAATTAATAATTGCCAATTTATGGAAGAATCCCAAGTGCGCATCAACCCATGAATGGATTAATAAATTGTAGTATATATATACCATGGAATACTATGCAGCATTAAAAAAGATGGCGACTATACCTCCTTTACGTTTACATGGATGGAGCTGGAAAATATTCTTCTTGGTAAAGTATCTCAGGAATGGGAAAAAATATGCAATATACTCAGCACCTCTATGAAACCAATTTATAATCATTCACACTTTCATATGAAAGATGAATCACAACTATAGCCCAGGATGAAGGAGGGAAGGGGAGGGGTAGGAGAAGGGAGGGCGGTGGTTCCATAGAGGGAGGGTTAATGGTGGGACCACACCTATGGAGCATATTGCAACAGTACAAGTTAAATCTATCAAGTGTAGAACACAAATATCTTAACACTGTGATTAAGTAAATGAAGTGAAAGCTATGTTAATTATTAGGATGTAAGCACTCGAATTTGTACAAATAATCAACACATTGAATCCCACAAAGGCATAAATGTATTCATGATATATATATATAACTTAATAAAAAAAAAAAGACTCTGTCTCAAAAAAAAAAGAAAGATTTGGATTTTGATTTGGCTGTGTCACTAACTAGTTGGGGGCAAAGAAGTCACTTACTTCCTAGTTTGAATTTCCTCATTTGCAAACATGGAAAGAGAGAGAAAAATGGATTGAGCTATATCAGTAATTCTCAGAATGTGTTCACTCAATGAACAGCATCACATAACATCTCCTCAAAAATATGTAAAATCTGAAGCTCAACCCCAGTCCTACTCCATCAGAAACTCTGCAGGTGGGTCTTTGCCATCAGTGTTGCAACAACCCCGTCCTGGGAATTCTGAACCGTGCTCATCCACGGTATCTCCAAAGTCTCTTTAAGCTCTCAAATTCCACAATTTAGTGGGAATATATGTAAGTTAAAATACAAAGCAAAAAGCAATACTCTCAGTTATCATTATTAAAAAATATTTCTTAATTTCTGAGGGATAAAAGGATGGGAGTCTCTATTTATCCTTATTACCCTCCCCACAATAGCCTCACGAAATTCTTTATAAATATTAAATCTTCAAATCTGTAATATGTGAAACAATTTGGCTAAAAATGAAAATTCTTGGGCCCAGAGGTAAGTGGGACATAAAATAACTAGTTTAACTTATTATCTTGTGAATAGTTACTTCCCTTCCTCCTGCTAGCTACCCAAATATTTCCATGGCTTTAATAACAAAGGAATGAGAAAAACAACTAGAATTTGTTTTTATCTAAAAGCAATAAATATCTTACTTTGAATAAAAATGTGTTTAAGAAACCCCCTGGAATTAGTAAGAAATAGTAAAAATAACTATTCTACCTTGGTACTATTAAAATGCAGAATGATTTTGAAATTAATAAGACTAACATGTCTTATTCTGATTTCAAATGAATAGACCACATATCTGATAGTAGGGAATTATTTTTACTTATAGAGGTATGCTGGTGGTATCATAGTTATATAAAAAATAGGAATGTCCATATCTTTTAAAAATCACATAAAAATATTAAAAGATGAAATATGTCATCTAGGGTTAGCTTTAATATCATTGGAAGTTGAGGCAAAGTAAGTAGGGAAGTGGGTAAAATAAGCAAGCTTGGCTGTGAGGAAAGAGTTAAAGTGGATATGGTTATGTGGGGATTCTTTTTCTTTGTTCTCTTGCCTGTAATTTTTTATAATATGAAGTGGAAAATACAAAAGTCTAGTTGTCTGTTATTAAGAAGGGGGGAAAAAACATATAACAGGATCTTGGTGACTAAATGAGTAAACCATAATGTTAGAAACATCTACTCATTTGAAAGGGAAGTAATGATGTACCATAATCTAGTATTCCACCAACCTATTACTAAGAAACAGATAATATAAACATCCCAATTACCATAAGATCCAAACTGATGGTTAGAAAGTAGAGAACTGTCAGATTCACAAGAATAAAGAAACACTGTAAGGTATGACTCTGAAATTCACATTTCTACTTATTTGTAAAGATATTTTTTTTTAAACCTAGAGTCTTTACAATAAAAACCAAGACACGGGCACCAAGTTTCTCACACTCACACATTAAATATTATTGATAGTTAAATTAAATTATCATTATTTGAGAATTTTTTTCATTAAACCGCCAAGTTCCCAACTTTGGTAGTGGCTTTAATGAAGTAAAATGTGAAATACAGTTTGTTCTCCCACTCACACCAGTCACCTATAACAGTTAATTGTGGGCAGCAGTTTTTATCCACTGATTACTGTTCACTGGCAACATAATGATAATGACTACTACATAAACCAGCAAATCTCTGGAGAAGCACTGGTCCAATATAACTTTTTAAATAGTCCTGTGTAGCTAATAGACAGTACAGCTCTTGAGTACGTAAGAAGAAAGACGCACATAAGATATGTTTCCTCTGTCAAAGGCCTTCTCTGTGTCTGTTGAGGTGACCAAGTAGTTTTTCCTATTGGTTCTATTAATGTAGTGTATTCTATTGGTTGATTTCCCCATATTGAGCTAGACTGGCATTCAAAATCATGAATCCCATTTGAGATACATGTATCACTATATCTCTTATAGATTTGAGACTGTGTTTCCCCCTTTGCCCCAGCAAAATACAGTGGTACCATCATAGCTCAAGGCAGCAGAAGCTGCTGAACTCAAGTGATCCTTCTGACTTTATCCCTCTCAGCAGATGAGAGTACAGGCCCATGCCACCACTGCTGGGTAATTTTTGCACTTGTTTCATGCACAAGTGAGGTATCACTATATTTCTCAGCCTGGTGTGAAAACCCTTAGCTTCCAGTGATCTTTCTACCCTGGCCTCTGAAAAAGCTAGGATTATAGGAGTAAACAATGTTGCTAATCCATGCTTATGTTTTGGTGAAGGTTTTTTTTCTATTTTCATCATAGCCCATAGATTAAAAAATAACAAGTATGTTCAGATATAATTCACGCACTTCACAATTCACCCATTTCAATATAGAGTTCAAGACTACACATTCAGGGATAACTGTTATAGTTTGTTCGTTTGTTACTAGAGAAGTTTCCTTGAAGGTATAGAAGAAAGAAAGAGAGAGGAAATAAAGGAATGAAGAAAATAAAATAATAGAGAGAGCAAGCAAATGAGAAGAGAAAATTGGAGGAATGAAGGATAAAGTGAGGGAGGGAGGATGGAAGAGAGGGAGGGAAACAAAAAAAGAGAATATTACCAAACTTATTGGCTTACACCTACAATCCTAGCCTTCTGGCAGGCTGAGATGAGTGGAGCTTTTGAATGAAGGGGTCCTGAGAATGCACTGAGAAAGAGTCAGAATCTGTCTCTACAAAAATTTAAAAATTATCTAGGCATTGTGGCAAGCACCTGTAGTCCTAGCCACATGGGAGTCTCAGGCAGGAGCAGTACCTGAATCCTGGAGTTTTAGGTTGCTATGCTCTATGCTGAGGCCACAAAACACTAGCCTGGGCAAAGTATGGAAACCAAATATCAAAAATATTTATACACACACACGAGCACAGACAAACTAACAAACCAACCAACAAATACTTTCGCCATCTAAAAAGAATTAACTCGATGGTTCAAGCAATGTAGAAATGCTTAAGACCTGTGAAGCTTTGACCAAATTGAGGCTATAGTCAGATATAGTAAATTTGTAAGTGTCTCTCAAATGGAAGTTTTGGGGTATGTGTCAAAATAGGTCCTTGAAATAGTGTCCCGCTTAAGCAACTCTGTTCAGTTTTGTCAGGTGAGATGCAGCTTGAGTCACACTGCTGTACAAACTCTCAAATGTTGTGTCAGCCTAGTGCCAGGAAACTCAACCGTCGATAGAATCAATAAGGCACAAATGGGAGAACACATCCTTTTCTGTGGATGGAGGGCTAAGAAGTTTCCTGGTCCAAACACTTGAGGGATACCAGCTGAAGTGAGCAGAAAAGGCCACTTCATGTCTTTGACCACAAGCCTGATCCCAGAACATTACAGAATGAAGTCACTACATGGTCACCATGGATGACATCACAATGGGTGTTGCCCTGAGTTACCATATTCAAGCTTAGCCTTATTCCTGCTAAGCATGTATAGTAGCTGCCCAGGTTTGTTGTTGTTATTGTTTGGTTCAAACTGTTACAAAAGAGTGGGGTTCTTTTGTCCACACTCAATTCCTGCTTCCTAAAGTTTCCTTGTATCTGTGGCCACGGGATTCAACAATCCTTCCTTTCATTTTCAAGTCATGGATTTGTAAGCAATTGAAAGAGTATGGTTTACACCTACTGCTGCCCTGGGATGTTATAGACCAAGAACCCAAGCCCAAAGATCAAACAGTGATTTCACAGACCTGACAGATAGTCACAGAATTCTCAGTTCTACTTTTGTGGTGTTTTACATCTGTCTGTAGAATAGGCTTGTTTGGGAAAGTAAGTGTCTCACTGAAGGTCCTCCTTGACATCTGGTTAGGCACTGTGTCCAGTAGTGTACTCCATAATTCCAGTTATTTAGGATGATCATGGGAAATATCAGCCTGTCTGGAAAGTTCCAATATTCCTGACCTCAGTGGGGGGGTGTCCAACCTTTTGGCTTCGCTTGGCCAAATAGGAAGTAGAAGACTTATGTTGAGCCAGATGTTCAATACACAAACACTACTGAAACCTGATAAGTAAAACAGAGATCCATGAATAACTGTGGTGATATATGCCACCACAAGTATGCAAAACATCACTGACATAATCCATATGTGTCGCAGGGACCAGAGGATTGGACACTCCTCAAAGCTCCTGATAAGGTCATTCTTAAGTACGGCTCGATTACTTTTGCCATTCATGACAAGTATTTGGATGCTCTGGCAGGTTAAGGTGGGCTCATCCCCTGGGCTCAGGTTTTTCAGACAAGGCAGGGCAATAGGAAGACATCCTCAGCCTCAAACTAACACCTGGTTTCTATTAAAATAGGAAAGGTACTCAAGCACTGTGGCACTTGCCTATAGTTCCGGCTACTCCAGAGGCTGAGGTAGGAGGATCCCTTCAACCCAATAGGTGGATTTCACTGTGCGCTAGGCTGAGGCCATGATACTCTAGCCTGGGCAACAGAGTAAGAGTCTGTGTCATGGAAAAAAAAATTGAAAGAAATGAAAGAAACAAAGAAGGAAAGAGAGATACAGAAAGAAAGAGAGAAAGAAAGAAGGAAAGGAGCAAAGGCAAGATGGTTGACTGGAGCCAGCTTTCCACAGAGGCTCCCATCCAGAAGGAGAGCTAAAGGACAGAAGTTTTGCAAGTAAGCTGATGGTTTAGAGTTGAGCCAAGAGAGAAGGTTGAAGAATGCACATCAACTCTGCTGAGGTGAGCTGCAACCCCAAGGATACAAACAATAGGTACAAAATCCATCACCAAAGGTACAAGAGTACCCTTTCCCAGGAGAACAGCCCACAGTATACTTCCTATAAACAAGCGAGCAGAGTTCAAATATCCTCCCATTTTATCCCATGAGAGAGAGGCCCTCTAAAAAACAGACCTCCTTCCCCTACTAGGGTGCCATGGCACTCTCCTGCCAGGCATAAAACTATACAAAACTGTATATATTCTCTACCTGTAATTCTGAACTCTCACCACTCCCCTCCAATCTCACACCGAGGTCTGGAAGCTTGTCCCCCATGGAATCCAGATTCTTGGGCATTTTCTCAAGAGGTGTGCATAGGGCGTAGGCTGTTTCAGGTCTGTGCTGATTCTGTGGAAAACTGACAGCAAAATCAACCAGGGGTGGGGCTGGAACTGAGTGAACCTCTCCAGCTTCCATTAACCACGCATGGTTGTCAGGCCCCAGCTCCCCCTGCCGGATGGTGGCAGAGTGTGGAGGCCTGGCCGAGGAGACATAGCTCTCCCTGTGACTCAGGCAGGTGCAAACCCAGGGAGGAGCATCTGCTCATTGGAGGGAACTGGGTCACAGCTCTATACAGTTACCAGTGACTGGGTGTGACAGAGGTGCAAGGTGGAGAAAGAGGCATCAACCTTCCTTGACTAATTCATTTGCTCGGGGGGTCCTTCTGACTCCACAGAGCACCAGAACAAGGCATACTGGAGCTGCCAGCAGACCCCTGCTATCTAGTGCCAGAGACCTTTTGAGCTCTCCCACTTGAGACCAGGTGCTGATTGGGATAACTGATTCAAGAGGAAAGGTACAAGGACAGATCAGTAGGCAGATACAATAGTGGACTACATAAAGGAGGAGATTTACTGTGGCCTCTGTGGGGAGGAACAATGGAGTCAGGACAAGTGAGTTTGGGATTGGTTTGTTGGGACATTGTCAGTTGATCTGAAGGGGAAGGGGTGTCCAGAGATGTCTGGTCCCTGACTATGGAGTGATTGGGGAAAGGGAATATTGGCCCAGTTTGAAAGAGTCCAACAGAGGAGGTGAAGGGGACACTCTGGATTGGTTAGTGTCCATATGAAAAGCCTTATTTGTGGCAAGAATTCACTGTTGAGGCAGTTTCCAGGGGACTATAAGAATATAGGATATCAAAGGGTTTGAGTTGCATAATATCCAAAGTCTTGAATAATACTTGTTTTAGAGAAACTATTTGCTTATGAGAGAATAATTTCTCTACTTGACATCTAATCTAGGGGTAAAATTCCAAAACTAGACATGTGGTTAAAAGTAAAAATGGTTTTCTACGTTCCCTAACAATGGTTTTCTCCATTTATGTATTGAGACAGAATTTCATTTTGCTGTCCTTGGTAGAGTGCCTTGGTATCATAGCTCACAGCTATCTTCGCATGTTGTCATCAAGTGAACCTTTTCCCTCAGCTAGTACTCCAGGTGCCTGCACAACTTCTGGCCATTTTTTTTTTCATTTTTTGATAAAGAGTCTCAAGCTGTCGCCCTGGGTAGAGTGCTGTAGCATCACAGCTCACACAGCAACCCAATACTCTTGGGCTTAAGTGATTCTCTTTCCTCAGCCTCCCAAGTAGCTGGAACTACAGGAGACCACCCAAATGCTCAGTTATTTTTTGTTGTTGTTGTAGTTGTCATTGTTGTTTGGAAGCCCAGGGTTGATTGTAAACCCACTAGCTCCCGTGTATTTGGCTGACGCCGCACTCGCTGAGCTACAGGTGCTCAGCCTATCTGGCCACTTTTTATTCTTCAGAGATGGGGATCTCACTCTTGCTCAGGCTGGTCTCCAATTGAGAAGCTCAGACAATCCAACTGACTGTGCCTCCCATAGTGACAAGATGACAGGCATGAAGCACCACCACTGGCCACAAACCATAGTTTTAAAAATACCCCAACTTTAAGTTCTGGGGTACTGGCTCACACCTGCAATCCTAACACTATAGGGGGTGGGGGGGCAAAAGCAGGTGGTAAGAAGTAACTGGACACTGTGTGGGGAGGCACCTGTTCTCCCAGATGCTCAGGAGGCTGAGGCAATAGGGTCTGTTCATCCCAGGATTTGGAGACTACAGTTAGCTATGATGATGTCAGGGCACTCTACCCAGAGGGAAGGAGTCAGACTCTGTCTCAAAGAAAAAGAAAAATGACACCTTTGGTAGGATGGAACAATGTACCTTCGATGTTGATTCATGGTACCTGTGTGTGAGCAGGGAGATAGTGTGGACTGAATCTCAGGCATTCTCACGACCTAGCTACTTCTTATGCTGTGAGCATTTTGAGCACCTCAAGTTTTGGAAAACATCATTAAGTAGCTTCATCAAAATAAGTAGTTCACCCTTTGAAAGTGTACAGTTCTTGAATCCAGCTACTTACTGGTACCTGATCTTTGACAAGCCAATTAAAAACATTGAGTGGGGAAATGATTCCCTATTTAACAAATGGTGCTGGGTGAACTTGCTGGCAACCTGTAGAAGATTGAAACTGGACCCACACCTTTTACCATTAACTAAGTTAGACTCTCACTGGATTAAAGATTTAAACTTAAGACATGAAACCATGAAAATACTAGAACAAAGTGTAGGGAAAACACTTGAAGAAATCGGCCTGGGTGAACATTTTATGAGGAGGACACCCTGGGCAACTGAAGCAACATCAAAAATACACTATTGGGACCTAATCAAACTAAAGTACTTCTGCACAGCCAAGAACACAGTAAGTAAGGCAAGCAGACAGCCCTCAGAATGGGAGAAGATATTTGCAGGTCATGTGTCCAACAAAGGATCAATAACCAGAATCCAAAGAGAACTCAAACGTATTTGCAAGAAAAAAACAAGTGATCCCATCTCAGGGTGGGCAAAGGATGTGAAGAGGAATTTCACTAAAGAAGATAGACACATGGCCTACAGATATATGAAAAAATGCTCACCATCCTTAATCATCAGAGAAATGCAAATCAAAACTACTTTGAGATATCATCTAACTCCAGTGAGATTAGCCCATATCATAAAATCCCAAAACCAGAGATGCTGGCATGGATGTGCAGAAAAGGGAACACTCCTACACTGCTGGCGGGAATGTAAACTAATACATGCCTTTTGGAAAGACATCTGGAGAACACTTAGAGAACTAAAAATAGACCTGCCATTTGACCCTGCAATTCCTTTGTTGGGTATATTCCCAGAGGACCAAAAATCGCATTACAACAAAGACATTTGTATCAGAATGTTTATTG
>CAUYTI010081161.1:0-37225 GCA_963575145.1 Galago senegalensis | reverse complement strand
TACAGCTCACAGCAACCTCCAACTCCTGGGCTCAAGCGAGTCTCTTGCCTCCGCCTCCCAAGTAGCTGGGACCACAGGCGCCCGCCACAACGCCTGGCTATTTTTTGGTTGCAGCCGTCATTGTTGTTTGGCGGGTCCAGGATGGGGATTTGAACCCACCACCTTAGGTGTACGTGGCTGGCGCCTTAGCCGGTTGAGCTATAGGCACCGAGCCGGACAGGCTACTCTCACTGTTCTCCAGAATCTTGGCCTTCTGACAAAGTTTGGTGGCCCTATTCCCAATATATCTGCATATTGGCTGACAGTGACAGGTGGCTGGACATTCTTTGTGCAGTAACATAGAGGCCAAGGGAAAGCTCCCCCACCCCTGCCCCACTTACCCTCTAGCCCTAGAAAGGTTTGCTGAAAATGAACTGACAATAGGCAGATTAATAGGAGAAAAAGGCACACAAAATTTATTTAACAAACATACACATAAGCATGACGAATTGCAAGAGAATGATTAACCAGTTAACACAATGAGATCCACATGCTTCTAAACCCTTCTTCAGAGGAGAAGAGCAGCTGGGGGGTGTAGCCATTTTGAGGGGTAGTAAAGAGTTTCTAGGGGGAATGAATGAACCTGGGAGACAGAAACTGACTTGTAAATGATTCTCTTTGGAATTTGAATGAGCCCAAGAGTCAGGCCATCTTGGGAAAAAGTCTGACCAGGTATGTTTGCATTCTTTGGCCTTGTCAGGAAGGGGATGGTGGGCACCTGTGATCTCTTTGGCTGGTTCAGTCTTAAGGTGGAGGAGAGAATATCAGAGAAAAGTCTCATTCTGTGCTTTGGCAGAGACAGAGGGTTGAGGGGATAGATGCAGGGAAGACCAGAGAGACTTCTTTAGCTTAGCATGCCAAAGAGCCATATGTGGAAGTTGCATTTTCTGAGCCCCAAGAAAGCTCAAACAAATGAATATATAAGTTGCTACACACGAAGTCAGTGCTACAACATGAACAAAGCAGAGTGACAACACAGAGAGACACAAGGAAGCTGCCTTTTCAACTGGGAGGCTTCTCTTGTACCCTTTGTGAAGAGACCAGATTGAAGTGTTGGAGAGAATACAGATATTTGGGTAAAGAGTGGTCCAGGCGGAGGGAACAATAAGTCCCAAAGCCCGGAACAGGAAATATGTGTGTGATAAATTTGGAAACAGCAAGGAGGGCAGGGTGGCCTCTGGGAAGCCAGGGAAGCCAGTGGGTGGTGAGGTCTGGGCAGTAGCCAGCAGGCAGATGGTGCCAGGCCTGGGAGTCTGGCTTCTATTCTGAGAGTTAAGGGAGCCACGGAAGGGTTTTGAGCAGAGAAGTACATTATCGTGTTTGCATTTTAGATGGAATACTCTCCAGATTTTGATTAAGTGGAGGATAGACTTGGGCAGGTAGGAATGGAAATGGGAGGCAGGACAGGAGTGGTGTGGCTCATTGCCCCTCCACCCCGCCCTTTTCTCAGGTCAAGCAGCTTTGCCTTCTTTTCAGAGTCCTGGTGCAAATTCAGACCCTCTGGTGGGGATATCCCTCTTTATCCCCATCAAAATGTTTCAAAATATTTTTCCAAACAATTAGGAAAATCTGTTTCCCATTAAGAAAAAAATTCTCTGCCTTTTATTACATACTCCATGTGTAGACATTTCCTTTGAACAATGAGTCTCATCACAAAGACAAATTTGAGTGCTCCTCCAATGACTAAACTTTAGTGAGCAGAAATGACTTTACCAAGCTGCAAAGGGGGTCCCTCTACTTCCCTAGCCCCATCTCCTATGTCCCACACTCCACCCAACAATGGCCTCCAGCTGCTAATCTTCACTCTTTGCCTAAAATGCTATGCTTTTTCTGCCCACCTAGAAGCCTCCAGAATATTCAGACACTAACACCACCAGCTTGCACCCACCACCAAACCTTCTCTGGGCCTCAGCTCTCAGCTCCTCCACTTGATTTACTTTTTTTTAATTTCCTTGCCTTTTTTTTTTTTTTTTGTTGTTGTTGTTGTTGTTGTTGTTGAAACAGAGTCCCCACCCTATGCCCTGAGCAGAGTGCACTGGCATCACAGCTCACTGTAACTTCAGACTCGGTCTGCGGCCATCCTGCTGCATCAGCCTCTGGAAGCCACTGGGATTACAGGTGCTTGCCCTCCACTTTAAATAGAATTGTCATTCACTTCCCTGGCCTCCCATCGTGCTTCCTACATTTCTCTATTATGGTTCTAATTATCCTACACTGTAATTTATCTGTTTACATGGTACCCTTCTTCATGAGCTCATTCTAAGGCAGAGACCAGGTCTTATTCATTTCTGAACTCCCAGTCCCTAGCATCACACCTGGTACTGAGTAGACACTCCATCAATGATTGCCAAATGACTAAGTGAGGCAGCACCCTTGGTCTAGGCTGCAGCAAGACTTCTAGCAAATATTCCTCCTTTGTCTTTTCACGTAACTGTGTCACTCCTGTTGCAGGATTTAAGTTGTTTTTATTGTTTAATTTTTAATTTGTATTTTTTAGAAACAAGGTCTTGCTCCCAGTCTGGAGTGACACCATCATAGCTTACTTGATAGGTGACCACCTTCAGTTTCTTAATCTGTAAATTAGAGATAATATAATCAACCATTTTTTTCCCCAACTCTTTGGCATAGGCCTGGCACGTGGTAGGCACTGAGTAAATGTTTAATCTTTTCTGAAGATTTTCACAGAATACTGTGGTCTTTCTTTTTGGCTCCTTTCAGATAATGTTGTTCTGGGCAGCCATTATCTTACTCATCTACAATTAGTTGTATTTTACAGTTTACCTTGAGTTAAGATACAAGACAGCCTCTAAAATGCATCGTAAGACTTGAAAAAGAGTTTTCCAGATGGTGCCCGTGGTGTTATGCCCAGGAGTCCCCCCAAAGACTACTCCACCACACAAGTTGAATTAAAGAGGAGTCCTTTTATTGAAGAGCCAACGATGGCCTCAGTGTCCCAACATAGGTTTCCTGAGAGCAGCCCTGAGTTGACTGGGGCTCTGAGTTTTATAAGGCAAAACTTTTCCAGGGGGTAAACAAACATAATTACAAAAGCCAAACAACAGTTAGGGGAAGTCACAAGGGATGAAAACAACAAGTACACGATGTTATGATTACAAGAGCACTTAGTAATTTTTACAAAACAAATACAATCTACAATGTACTTAGGAAATGTAGGGTGGGAGACTCGCTGCTGAGGGTCATAAACGTGATCATAAAAAGCTATAATCATAAGGGCTACATGGTCAGTAACTTACATTACTAACCATTTTAGCTAAAGACATTTACAGTTATACTGGGAGAGAAACAAGAGGAACTAGTTTTAAAGGTATAGAAGAGAAAATAGTAAAATGGAGTTAAGCTTGTTCTGTTAACATTTCAATATTACATACAAATGGTATGAAGATCACTTTAACATGATCATGAAGGTTGTTTGTCACAAGGGTAGTTAGTGACTTTCTACACAATATTAATAATTTTAACAGTTCAACCAGCTACATTTAAAATACTATGCTATGGGCAGGGAGGCAAGTGGAATTGATTTTTTTTTTTTAAGCAATAAAATGTAGCCAAACAACAGAATGGAATTAGTTCTATTTTGCTTTCCCACTGATTCTCTGGAAATGGAGTTAGGCTTGCTTCTCTTTTACCTTAACAGTAGCTCAGTGGGTAGGGTGTCGGCCACATGCACCGAGGATGCTGGGTTTGAACCCAGCCTGGGCCGGCTAAAACAGCAATGACAGCTGTAACAAATAAATAGCTGGGCATTGTGGTGGGCTACAGTAGTCCCACATACTTGGGAGGCTGAGGCAGGAGAATCACTTGAGCCCAAGAGTCTGAAGTTGCTGAAGCTGTGATGCCATGGCACTCTACCAAGGGCGACATAGTGTCTCAAAAAAAAAAAAAGAAAAGAGTTTTCTGGTTTAGACAACTGGTTTGGACAAGTCATTTGTGATCCTGGTTTTAATTTCCTTTGTTATTGATTATAACTCTCATGGTAACTTCGTTTAGCCTCTGAGGTTTTGCTTTTATGATGTCCACATGTTTTACTGAATTATTTGACAAGTGCAACCCATTTTTTTTCTTTGTTTAATTTACTTCCCTTTCTTTTTTTTTTTTGCAACAGAGTCTTCAGCTGTCGCCCTGGGCAGAGTGCCATTGTGTCACAGCTCACAGCAACCTCCAACTCTTGGGCTTAAGCCATTCTCTTGCCTCAGCCTCCCAAGTAGCTGGCACTACAGGTGCCCACCACAATGCCCAGCTATTTTTTTTTATTGCAGTTGTCATTGTTGCTTAGCAGACCCGGCCGAGTTCGAACCTGCCACCCTAGGTGTATGTGGCCAGCGCCCTTACTGACTGAGCTACGGGCACTTCCCTGTTCTTTTTTTTTTGAGACAGAGTCTCACTATGTCGCCCTCAGTGGAGTGCTGTAGCATCACAGCTCACAGCAACCTCAAACTCTTGGGCTTAAGTGATTCTCTTGCCTCAGCCTCCCAAGTAGCTGGGACTATAGGCACCTGCCACAATGCCTGCTATTTTTGTTGTTGTTGTTGTAGTTGTCATTGATATTTAGCAGGCCCAAGTGGTGCTAGAACCCACCAGCCTTGTTGTATGTAGCCGGCGCCCTACTTACTGAGCTATGGGTGCCGATCCCCTTTATTCTCTTTAATTATTTTTCTCCTCCAAGCAGTGATCACTCTCCAGAACATGTGACAACATGGTATTCTAAGGGATGAAATCCCTGTCATCTGAAATGTTAGGATCAGCCATATCTGGTGGATAAATTACTATCCAAGTGGAAAGGAGGTCACTTCCTTCCACCAAGATGCACTTTTTTTCTGCTTTGTGTCAGGAAGAAGTCATCTAAAAATATGAACAGATTTGATTTCCTTTCAAAATCACATGTGGTTCAAGCAGTCATCTGTTCTTGTGAGTGAGATATTCTGCAAATGTGTCAAGACAGAGGTACAGTGGTGCGCTAGTTGACAGCACAGACTCAGGAGCCAGGCTGTGGTGGAATCCAGTCGTGTGCCTTGGTCATGTTATTCTGCTTCTCTGTACATCTGTTTTCTCATCTTAAAAAAAAAAAGCAGGTGATAGCTATAATTACCTTTCCGCATTGCTGTGAAAATTAAACAGTTGCTGTGCGCAAAGCTCCAGGGCAGTGCCTGGTGCTGTGGTCTGCCAAGAAAGTGTTTCAGCGCATCAATGCACAAGTGAAACAGCAGGGGCTCATGGGCTAAGGTGTGGCTCCACCCACGGAAACGAGAACATCACAAAAGTCCTGACTCCCCCTCGTGTTTTAGTTTATAAACCAAAATGATACATTCTTAGCGTTCCACACGTAGGCTTCCATTTTGTTCTTTTCCTTTCCAATTGAATGTGCTGCAGACCAACCTGAAGCCCAGTGCACATCCAGCTGAAGCCAGAGTCCCTGACTTCGGCATCCACTGTGCTTCTCAACTTTGTCCCAGATGAACCAAATTTATGAGATTTACATGTTTTCTCTCATGTGATTGCTTTTTCATGTTCATTCATTTTATGAAAGAAGCAGTGGTGGCTCCCAGCCCTCCTCCACCACTGCCTGGGAGAAGCCTGATGGCCAGCTCACCAGTTTGGCTCCCCACGGAGGAGGGAAGAGGTACATCCCTCTGGCCCTTGAGAAGAACAAAATAAATGGAAAACAAAAGCAAAAACACACTATCATCCCTGTGAGCGCAGAGTGCTCACCTCACCCTAGAACACTGTGAAACAGGCAAAGATAGCTTGAACTTAACGGATTCAAAGCACTTAGTGAGGGTGCTAGGAAGATGGAAATGAAGTATTAATACATGTTTCCTGCTCTAGATGGGCTCACTGGCTCACAGGGCAACATATGCACATTTTTTTCACAGTGCAGTGGGTACAGCAGGGGCATCTCTGAGAAGGAATTAGGACCCTGCCTGGGGCCAGGGAAGTGTGGTCATAGCCCCCAATATTGCAGAGTGAAAAGATTTCAACCATTAGAGTGTAGTGATTTTTACAATTTTACGTTGCTGCGACAACCATGGTGAACATAAGTTCAGCTTTCTCATGCTGAAAGCAGGGCTCAGTGACCCTGGACACAGTTTCCAGTTCTCTGCCTCCTCCAGATCTCAGTATGATGGATCCAGTTATCTGCCTTATATGACCACCTCCTGGTCACCATCTGAAGTAGGACAGCTGCGAGGACTATGCACATACGCCCCAGCAGTCACAGCGAGACCCCTGGAACCTGTGCCTGCTTGCTTTAAACCCCTCCATCAGGGAAACTCTGGACCCCCCCCCCCGAGGCTTTGGCTGTCAGGTCTCTCCCCCGCCACATGCTGCCCTCTTCTCTGTGGATCTGTAAGTAATAAAACTGCTTCTCTTCATGTGTTTTGTTCTGTGGCCTCTGCTGTGTCTCACTCGACCCCTACACCCGCATCTCTCATTCCAGTCAGGGCTTTCCTAGCAAGTGGCTATCTGAGCTCACGGCCACTCTCCGAAGACAGACCTCAGGACCAAATCAGAGGAAATCACGACATAGGAGAAGTGGGCTGAAGTCTAGTTCTGCCACCTACTTCAGGCAAGTTATGTAAAGTTTCTGAACCTCAGTTTCCTCACCAGGAAAGGAAGAATAGCATCCACTTCAAAGGATTCAAGAAATGAGATCTAAAAATATGCTCAGCAAATTGTCAGGGACACAGAAGACTCATATTCCTTTATGGCTGGGGCAGTAGCATAGGAGTGAGGGAGATGTTTGGACAGGGGAAAAAGGTGAGCAGCAGGTGCACCGTGGGACCCGGCTTCCTGTGCTGCCGGAGGGAAGGACCAGGGCAGCTGTGGCTGCAGGAACCAGAGTGCTCACTAAGTCCTGCTGACAGGACTACAGGAAAGTTGCTGTATGGGTCCAAAGTGGAAGAGTTATGAGTGAGACGTGGCAGGGACTGAAGCTGGCAAGAACAGCTGAAGCAATGCAGGACAAAGTCAATGTCACAGAGGAAGTGGAGTGAGGTCAGGCAGGTGGGGAGCCCACAGTGGACTCCAGGGTGTGGGCTCCAGTGTCAACAGGGCCAGCAGATGGAATGGAAGAAAGGGCAGGCTCAGATCCTCAGGAATGTGATTGTCAACATAAAGCAATCCTGGATGGTGACAAGGTTTATAAAAGGATCTGCCCCTCCTAATGTGGATCAAGGGAACAAAGTGTTGAGTGCCTGCTGTTATGGGGTGCTTTATGTAAATTATCTAATGTTATCTCCCCAATAGCCACTCAAGATGGGGATTAGTAAAAAAATTCAGACCTTAATTAAGTAGATTGCCAAGGGTCTCAGAGCTATTAACAGGAAGACTCAGATTTAATCCCGGGGCTAACTGGCTACAAAGCCAGATTCTACCCCAGATTTCCCCCAAAGAGGTGGCACCTGGGAAGCTTTCAACCGTATTCTCATTTCTCAGCTTTCAAGTGTGGAATCTTGGCAGCCAAGTAGAGGAGAGATCTGGCAGGCCCTGAGTGATGAAAAAACACTCCTGAGCTCAGCTCTGTCTTTATTCTCTGCTGGCAAGAAAATGGCCCTGGATGAGGGCCAGAACTCTTAGCTAGGTTATGTCCCACTGCAGAGAGGTGAGGGTGAAGAGAGGAATAGCAAGAACTACCTGGACTCTCCTGCTGAGGATTGGCATATGTTCCACGTGATTGACATGCATGACAAGTTGTTCATTCAGTGAAGGGAACACTTTGGAAACGGTCAGATCTCGGTTCAGATTCTGCTCTGACACCAGCTATGACTTTGGATGTCATCACCAACTTTCTCAGTTTGCCCAAGATCAGGAGGTTCAGTACCCAAAACAGGACAGTTCTAGGCAAGATGGGATAATTGGTCAGCCTGGACGGACCATTAACCCCTGTAGGCCTCTGTTTCCAAATGTAAAACATGGCTGCATGCTGCCTGCTCTCATTGAACTCAGACCTGCCTTTTCTGCTTCTCACCATCCAGAGGTGTGCATTTTTTGTTGTTGGTGGGTTTTTTTATAGAACATAAACGCAGGAGTTCTGAATTCTGACTTATGAATTCTGGACAGGAAGAAGTCCTGTCCAGAATGTATAGCATACTTCTTCATCTGTTGAAGCCAGACTTCTGAAGTGCAAAGCAACTTTTCACCACTATCCTGTCTGGAGGCCTCAGCTTTTGCCTGTACTGTGGCCTGGACCACAAATCATGACTCTCCCACCTTTGATCACTTCCCCTACCATTCTTGGCTTCTACTTCTTGTCACCAGGGGAGCATGGCAAGGTCCAAGCACGCTGTGCATAGTAGGCAGTGGTGGGATGGGGGGTGGGTGTGCATGGATGAAAGCAGCTCCAAATACAAGATGCAGAAGTCTGGTCTTGATAACATCACATAAGAAGAAGTATTTAGGCTCAGCCGGATGAGTGGCTTAAAATATGGCAGGAAGAGAGTTAACCCTCTCCCTGGAGGACTGTCTCCCCCAAGCCAGCTGTCGATTCTCTTCTGGTAGGAGGCTGGTGGCCTCCGCATTTTGCCCAGTAGCCAGGTTTGTGCTGTGTTCCTCAGCGATGCAGGGGAAGGTGAGGAAGTTGGTGCTGCTGTAGAAGTGTGAGCTCTGAAGAGAAAATGGGGGGAAGTGGATGAATTAGCAGTTGTAAATTTGGCCACCACAGTTCCTCAAAAAGTTAAACATAGAGTTACCATATGATCCAGCAATTCTACTCCTGGGTATGTACCCAAGAGATATTGAAAACAGATGTCCACACAAAAACTTGTACATGCCTTTTCATAGCAGCATTAAAATAGCTATCATAATAGCCCAAAGTGGAAACAACCCACATGGCTGTCAACTGATGGATAAACAAAATGTAGTATGTCCATGTGATGGAATATTATTCAGCCATAAAAAGGAATTTTAGAAAAGAAAACAAGGCTGGGAGCAATGGCTGGAAGGCTGAAGAGGGAGGAGTGCTTGAAGCCAGGAGTTGAAGACCAGAATGAGCAAGAGTGAGACCCCATCTCTACGAAAAAAATAGAAAAATTAGCTGGCTGTAATGGCATGCACATATAGTCCTAGCTACTCAAGAGGCTGGGGCAGGAGAATTGCTCTAGTCCAGGAGTTTGAGGTTGCAGTGAACCATGATTATTTTGCTGTATTTTAGCCCAGATAACAGAGCAAGATCCTGTCTCAAAAACAAAAGAAAAAATCCCCACAAACAAAACAGACAAACAAAAATACACAAGTAATGAAGTACTAACATGTGCTATCACAGGGATGAACCTCGAAAACATTATGCTGCTTGAAAGAAGCCACTCACAAGGGTTTCCACATTCTATGACTGTTCACATGAAATGCCCAGGATAGACAACTCCACAGAGACAGAAAAGGGATGAGTAATTGCCAGAATGAGGAGTTACTGCTAATGGGTTTGGGGTTTCTTTGGGGATTATGAAAAATCATGATAATGGGCTCGGCGCCCATAGCTCAGTGAGTAGGGCATCAGCCACATACACCAAGGCTGGTGGGTTCAAGCCCGGCCCTGGCCTGCTAAACAATAATGACAACTACAACAAAAAATAACCAGGCATTGTCGTGGGCACCTGTAATCTCTCCCTACTTGGGAGGCTGAGACAAGAGAATCACTTAAACTCAAGAGTTTCAGGTTGCTGTGAGCTGTGACGCCACGCACTCTACCAAGGGCAACAGAGTGAGACTCTGTCTCAAAAAAAAAATCATGAAAATGTTCTGAAATTAGACAGCGGTGATGGTTGTACAATCTTGTGAGTATACACAACTCCACTGAATTGTATAGTTTAAAAAGAATGATTGTCATGGTGTGAATTCTTGCTCAACAGAAATAATAATTTTTTAAAATTGGGCTATCCAGTCCTGCTATACGCAGAAATACAGCAGTGGAGTGATGCATTCAGAATTCAGGTGACACCTCCCAGCATTGAGATGAGAGTGCTAGCGCAGTGATTTTCAACTGGTGTATTGTGGTGTGGTACGCTGGTGTGCCGTGAGGCAATTTTAGATGTGCCATGACTTTTTTTTGAGACAGAGTCTTAAGCTGTCACCCTGGGTAGAGTGCCATGGTGTCAAAGCTCACAGCAACCTCCAACTCTTGGGCTCAAGTGATTCTCTTGCCACAGCCTCCCAAGTAGCTTGGGCTCAAGCTATCTTCTTGCCTCAGTTTTTCTGTTTTTAGTAGAGACAGAGTCTCGCTTTTGCTCGGGGTGGTCTCTAACTCGTGAGCTCAAGCAATCCACCTGCCTGGGCCTCCCAGTACCATGAATATTTTTAAAGATCATTAATTAAGTTATTTTTGAAAGAAGTTCAAAGCACATTAAGTATATTCTTTTTTCTTTTCTTTTTTTTTTTTTAAGGAGTCTTATTCTGTCACCCTGGGCAGAGTGTGGTGGTGTCACAGCTCACAGCAACCTCAAACTCTTGGGCTCAAGTGATACTCCTGAGTAGTTGGGACTACAGGCACCCACCACAATGCCTGGCTAGATTTTCTATTTTTATTTTATTTTTATTTTTATTTTTATTTTGAGACAGAGTGTCAAGCTATTGCCCTGGGTAGAGTGCTGTGGCATCAGAGCTCACAGCAACCTCAAACTCTTGGGCTCAAGCAATTCTCTTGCCTCAGCCTCCCAGTAGCTGGGACTATAGGCACCTGCCACAATACCTGGCTATTTTTTTGTTGCAGTTGTCATTGTTATTTTATCTTGCCTGGGCCAGGTTCAAACCCTTCAGCCTTGGTGTATGGGGCTGGCGCCTTACCCACTGAGCTGTGAGCACCGCCTAGAGATAGGGTCTCACTTTTACTCAGGCTCCCAAACTCCTAAGCTCAAAGGATCCACCTGCCACAGCCTCTCAGAGGATGAGGCATGAGCCACCCTGCCTGGCCACTCTTGTTTTTTTTTTTTTTTTTTTTTTTGTCAGTATAATTTAGGCATGCCATGGAAGTTGTGCTATGAGATAAAAAAAAGTTGAAAAACATGGAGGTAGAGTTTGGATGATTAGTTCCTGAGAGCCAGGATATAAGTGGGTTCCAAAGTTGGAATTCAGACAACTGATGGCCCACAGATGGCCCCTGATGCATGTGGCAGTTATGGAAGGTGCGAAACATCTTTTCCTGGGAGTACCCATCTCCACTAGAATCAGACTGATCACACATAGAAATCTGGAAAAGACATGGTAGACCCTTGGGTCCTCCTATCTCCTGGGAACATCACATGGGCAGCAACATGTCATAGGGTTTAGGGCCAAGAATGGGCATTAGTAACTTTCCAAGTGGCATCATGGTAGAGAAATAGGACCTGCAACAAGTGGCCATGTGGGCAGGGTGGGCCCTATCCATACTCAACTCCATCTATTGCTTCTTTGTGGGGGCCACAGAGAACCATTAGGTCCCATTATCTCGTGGTGGGACCTGTGAGCTCAGCTTCAATTTAGAGCTGCAGAGAACTGTTAAGGTATGAGATGGCCAGATTGGATCCAGCAGAAGTAAAGGAGGTGCCTGGACTCTATTAGCAAACTCAGCAGGCTGAAAGTGAGCAGAACCCCAGGGGGTAACTCACCAACCTCCCAAATCTCTGTTCCTTTGAGGACCATGTACACTGGGCCTGGTATCATCTGGACCTTCTGACTGGAGATGACATAGCCCAAAACTGTTTGTAAACACATGTTCCCTCAGAGGCTGCACTGCTAGAAAAAGTCTACTTCCTCCCCCTTTCTGGCCTGCCCACTCCTCAAAAACAAAACAAGCGATTCTATCCAGGAAGCCTTCCTAAGCACACAAAGAAGGGGACCACAATTAAAATATACTGAGACAAGCAGGACCTTAAGGGGCCATATTGGTTGCAGGGCTAGAGACACTGCTAGCTATCTATCTATTTATTTTTTAAGACAGAGTCTCACTATGTTGCCGTTGGTAGAGCACTGTGGTGTCACAGCTCACAGCAACCTCAAACTCTTGGGCTTAGGCGATTCTCTTGCTTCAGCCTCCCAAGTAGCTGGCATGATAGGCGCCTGCCACAACACCTGACTATTTTTCTGTAGTAGTTGTCATTGTCGTTTGGCAGGCCCCGGCCAGGTTCAAACCACCAGCCCCCCGTGTATGTGGCCAGCGGCCTAGCTGCTGACCTATAGGTGCTGAGCCAAGACACTGCTTTTTAATTGCCTGGCTGCCTATCTATCTCCCCCATGAGTGCAGGGCCCATGTCTGTCTGATAGCTCGCTGTGGAGTCCTGGCATATAGCAGACACTCAATGAATATAGCTTGGATTTGTAGTTTTACTGGTAGCCAGAATGCGCCAAACCCAGTTTAGGATCAACAGTGTTGCGTTTCTCCCTGGGCAGTGAGGAGTCCTAAAGGCAGGGCTCCTTTCCAGACTATCATCACAGTTCCCTGCTGATTGCAGCTCCATTCAGCTTTTATCCTCAGGAATCTTGACACACATGTCAGGACACACATGAGCACAAGCACACACACACACACCCATATGCACATGCTTCAACCCACATTGGCTTCTTTTCCTGAAAATTAGGTGTCCAGTCTTACTCTCAGCATGATGGATCTGTTAGTGGACTTGGCTTGGCTGCCTTTTTTAGAAATAGAGGCCAATCCACCCCAGGTGGTTCCTGATTCTTTTTTTTGGAATCAAGCCCAGAAGCAGAGTCATTCCTTGGGCAACGCTGTGTGACTAGACAAGCATCATTTACTTCTGGAAGCCTTCACTGCACACCCTTCCTATTCACCACAAAGAGACTCTGTCTTCTTTGTCTTTGGAGGAGTCAAGAAGGCATTGAAAGGGATGATGTTTTTGTCTAGTCTTGCTGGACTAGCAGAAGTTAGCCAGATAGAGGGCGCTGAACCTCAAGAGGGAAAGAGATCGCGTATCCCAGCACCTAGTAAGGTGCAAGATTCCTGGATATTTGTTGGGTGATGAATGGATGGATGGATAAATAAATAAGTACATGCATGAGAAAGTCAGATGGTGAATTTAGGGAGCTGTGAATGATCTGAATGTAAGATGGTGGCTCCAGTGGTAAAAATTCAGGGAGGAAAGTTGGGTTTGGAGACAGATTATGAAGGGCCTCACGGGCTAATGAGGGAATTTCAACTTGTTGGTAGCCATAGGTCCTGGAAGAGTTTAAAGTAGCAAAGTGATAGAACCAAATCTGTCTTTTCATTTTAAAATTTTATATATGTATTTATGTATGTATATATGTTTTTTTCTACGACAGAGTCCCACTCTCTTGCCATGGCCTTCGCCTAGCTCATAGCAACCTCAGACTTCTGGGCTCAGTCATCCTCCTGCCTCAGCCTTCCTAGTAACTGGAACTACAGGCACCCGCCACAACACTCAGCTAATTTTTTCTATTTTTAGTAGAGATGGGGGTCTGATTTTGCTCAGGCTGGTCTTAAACTCTTGACCTCAAGTGATCCTCCTGCCTTGGCCTTCCAGAGTGCTAGGATTATAGGTGTGAGCCACTGAGCCACTGCACCACTGCACCCAGTCTGTCTTTTCATTTATTTTATTTATTTATTTATTTATTTGCAGTTTTGGCTGGGGCTGGGTTTGAACCCACCATCTCCAGTATATGGGGCTGGTGCCCTACTCCTCAAGCCACAGGCACTGCCCTATTTTATTACTATTTTTTTTGTCTTTTCATTTTTTATTTTTTTAGAAACAGGGTCTTGTTCCGTTACCCAGGCTAGAGTGCAGTGGCTTGATCATAGTTCACTGCAGCCTTGAATTTCCATGCTCAAGTAATCCTCCTGCCTCAGCCTCCCAAGTAGCTAGGACTACAGCAGTTTGGCCACCATGCCTGGGTAATTTCTGTTTAGATTTTTTTGTAGAGACTGGGTCTCCCTATGTTGTCTAGGCTGGCCTTTAACTCCTGCCTTTAAGTGGTCCTCCTGGCATGTGGCTCCCAAAGTGCTGGGATTGTAAGGATGAGCCACAGTGCCTGGCCCAGCTCTGTCTTTTTAAAAGATTACCCTGAATAAGACTGGGATGGAGGAAGAAATGAGAGTGAGGGAAAACAGCAGGAGGCAGACGAGACAGACAATGAGAGAGCCTGAACTGAGGCAGTGGCTGTGGGGAGGGTGAGAAGCAGACACATTTGTGGGGTGTTTTACATATACAATCACCTGGACCAGCTGGCTCTTAAAAGCCATGAGGGAGAGGAACGCAAACTGGGCTGGTCATGATGCCATTAACTTAGACAAGAAGGAGAACAGGTTAGGAGGAGGAGACGATGGGTTTCAAAACTTTTTATTATGTCTGTAAATCCTAGCACTCTGGGAGGCTGAAATGGGTGGTTGCTTGAGCTCAGGAGTTCAAGACCACCCTGAGCAAGAGTCTCTGCTAAAAAGAGAAAAACTAGCTGGGTGTTGTGGCAGGTGCCTAGTAGCAATCCCAGCTACTCCTTGGGAGAGCTGAGGCAGGGGGATCGCTTGAGCCCAGGAGTTTGAGGTTGCTGTGAGTTAGACTGAGGTCATGGCACTCTAGCCCGGAGCAACAGAGTGAGACTCTGTCTCAAAAAAAAAGAAAAAAAACCCAACAACTTTTTATTATGAATATTTGCATAAATATAGAAAAGTATATATATAAAAAAGAAACATGCTCCATGGTAATAATAAAGCTGCTTTTTATTTATTAATGTTGAGATACCTGTGGGATTTAGTTGGAAACCCTGTTCTGGAGCCTAGGAAGGAGGGCTGGGATCATAGAAATTAGCATTTGGGGGTTGCAAGACACAGAAACTCAAATTATAAGTACAAAGATAAATGTATTATAAGGATGCAGGAACTCAAAGACAGGGACATAGTGGGGACCAGAAGGGAAGTAGGACCAGGGACTTAAATACCAGTAGCATGCTCTCGCTCTCTCTCTCTCTCTGATCCTCTGCCCTGCTTAGTGGTTTCTTCCACTTCTCCAGCCCACACAGTGGGAGAGGGGAATGCTGACAGTTCCCAACTTTTACATATAACAGATTCTGTCACTAGAGAGTCATTTGGTCTCAGTTGCAAAATTCCAAGAGAAAGAACTACAGTAGACCCTCCATAGTTGACCCTACCCACACTGCCCACCTCCTTAAGTTGACCTAACTTCCATAGACCAGACACGCACCACTTATCAGTACAGCAGGCCTAGTTCCTTATGTTGACTACCTCCATATGTTGACCAGTATGTTACAGTCTCCCAGTGGTCAACTTACAGAGGGTCCACTGTAATTGGTCTGGTATGTGAAGGGGTTTGACCTAGTCACTTGTGGCTAGGTGAGGTGTGACACTGTAGGAATCCAGCAGCAGCTCTTGCTGCTATCATTCAGATCAGATAGTTCTTCAAATGGTGATGCTATCCAAGTCCTCCAATAGGTGCCCACTACAGAGGGCCAGCTGCTGGATCCCCAGAGGATATGGATGAACGCAGTGGTGCTCAGCCTTGGCCACATATTGGAGTCACCTGATTGGAATCACCCAGAAAACCTTAAAGATTTGCAATGCCTGGGTTCTATCCCCAGAGATTCTAATTTACTTGGTCTGGGGTATAGTCTGAGTGTTTGGCATTTGTGAAGTCTCCCAGGTGCTTCTAATGTACCCCTGAGGCTGAGGTCTTCTGGCTGGTGCCTTGCTTTTCTCCTGGGTACCCTGATGATTCAGACTCTGATTCAGCAAGTCTGGATAGAGCCTGAGATTCTGCACACTAATACCCTCCTGGGAGATACTCATGTTGCTGAGACTCAGAACACACTAGAGAACATGGTTCTCTGTCTCACAGAACTTTCTGCACTGGGGCGGCACTGGTGGCTCAGTGGATAGGGCACCAGCCCCATATACCAAGGGTGGCGGGTTCAAACCCAGCCCCAGCCAAATTGCAACCAAAAAAAATAGCTGGGCATTGTGGTAGGCGCCTGTAGTCCCAGCTACTTGGGAGGCTGAGGCAAGAGAATCGCCTAAGCCCAGGAGTTGGAGGTTGCTGTGAGCTGTGTGACACCATGGCACTCTACCAAGGGCGATAATGTGAGACTCTGTTTCTACAAAAAAAAAAAAAGAACTTTCTGCATTGATGGAAACATTCTGTCCAACCCAACAGCCACTGCATATGCTTATTAAGCACTTAAAATGTAATTGGTAAGGCTGAGGAAATTAATTTATTTCATTTAATATTAATTAATCTGAATTGAAGAACATGTGGCTAATGACCTCTGTATTAGACAGGGCAGGTCCGGTGGATCTCAACTAGCTGGTGGGCATATCTAAGTTCCTGGTGGAATTTCTTAACCAGCTTCATGCTCTGGTTAATGCTGCATTCCTTCTCACCCAACTCAGGCCTTAAAATGGTATAAGAACCTGGCAAATGGGGCGGCGCCTGTGGCTCAAGGAGTAGGGTGCTGGCCCCATATACCTAGAGGTGGTGGGCTCAAACCCGACTCCGGCCAAAAACTGCAAAAAAAAAAAAAAAAAAAAAAAAAAAGAATCTGGCTAAAGAAGAGTGAGGAATTCCTAAAGGTAAAATATGAATTCTTGAGAGGATCCCACAGGTGATGCTGAAGTGCTGTCCTTACCTACCTGGCGAGAACCATTAAAATATACTGTTCTAGGTACCTATGTTTTTCTTTCTTTCTTTTTTATTTTTTTCTTAGAGATGGGATCTTGCTGTATTGTCCCAGCTCAATGCATGGCTATTCACAGATGTGAGGCCTCAAACTCCTGGCCTCAAGCCATCCTTCTGCCTCAACCTCCTAAAGTACTGGGATTATAGGCTGAGGAAATAAATTTATTTCATTTAATTTTAATTAATCTGAATCTAAAGAACATGTGGCTAATGACCACTGTATTAAACAGGGGAGGTTTAGTGGATCTCAACTAGTGGATGAGTATATATAAGTTTCTGGTGGAATTTCTTTTCTTTTTTTTTTTTTGAGACAGAGCCTCAAGCTGTTGCCCTGGGTAGAGTGCCATGGCGTCATAGCTACAGCAACCTCAAACTCTTGGGCTTAAGCAATTCTCTTGCCTCAGCCTCCCAAGTAGCTGGGACTACAGGTGCCTGCCACAATGCCCAGCTATTTTTTGGTTGTAGTTGTCGTTGTTGTTTGGCAGGCCTGGGCTGGATTCAAACCTGCCAGCTCTGCTATATGTGGTTAGCACCTTAGCTGCTTGAGCTACAGGCACCAATCCTCTGGTGGAATTTCTTAACCAGCTTCATGCTCTGGTCTTTTCTTGAGTTCCCATCACTTGAGCCCTCTGTGTGCTCAGCTTCTACTGTTTGCCTGGTCTGCCCTGTACCTCCTTCTTTTTGGTAGAAGCTCTTGAACTTTGTTTGAGGTCGGATTTGGATAAAGTTGCCTGAATAAAGAACCACAGATCCTTCCTGGGATGACAAAAGCCTTTTTGTTTCTTCTTAGTCCATTCTGGTATAAAGACAAGAGTCTTTGGATTGAGTACTCTAATTTCTACCGAATTTACATTCTGTCTGTGAAGCATGTCTTTTCTGGTGAATATACTTTGTTTGGTCTGTGTGCTTGGTTTAATAGTTTATTTGTACTGATCCAGACTCAGGAAAAAAGAAAAAACAAACAAAATATTTTGTTTGATCTGCACATCTGGGTTAAAATTTTCATGAACACTCTTGCCTTGGTATCTTTTGATAAGGTTTGACTCCTTTCTCTTAATTCTAAAAACCTTTCAAGAGCAAAAATAAACATTCCAAATGGTGGGTACATGATAGCTAAGTAAAAGCCAGTAGAGCAATCACAACCATTTAAAACACCAGTCTAAATTCCTGACATAATCTTCACAGGATTTATAGGTTTTCTTTGCTCAAGCAATTAATAAAAGATGGAATAAAATTCTCAAATATTAAGGCATGCCTGGTTTGGGGGGACTTCAGTTAGCTACATATTATAGCCCATTCTTTTTATTATTTTTATTTTGTTATTATTATTTTGTTTGTTTGTTTTTGCAGTTTGGAGCCGGGGCTGGGTTTGAACCCGCCACCTCCGGCATATGGAGCTGGCGCCCTACTCCTTTGAGCCACAGGTGCCGCCCCAATGTTATTATTTTTTTTATTAAAGCATGACTTTGTACATTGATGGATTTATGGGGTTTAGGATACTGCTATGATATACAATGTGAAATGCTTACGTTGAACTAAGAAACACATCCATCACAGTTATACTTATTTCTTAATAGTTTTGAAATGTACCATTGCATCATGCGCATTAGGTGAGGTGCCCCCAAAGACCCTCCCTCTTTCCATATCCTCCTTCCCCTCCCCTTACTTACTAGACTATACTAGACTATAGTCTAGACTTACTAGACTATAATTATGTTTTGTACAGCCCATTCTTGTGCACAGTTTTAAATCAATGGACAAAATTACATCAAAGAAAATTCAAAGTTCAAATGTACATTATTTGAAAAGCCTTCAAGTATAGAGTTAACATGTAGAGGCTTCTACGTTCATTATCTCTACATTTTTTCTTTGAATCTGCTGACTTTTCTGTTAGTGTTGAGATAAAACTCACTGCTTATGATTTTCCAGCCACGATTAAAATACTTGGGGCTGGGTGCCATGGCTCACACCTGTAATCCTAGCACTCTGTGAGGCCGAGGCAGGTAGATAGCCTGAACAAGAGTGAAACCCTGTGTATAAAAATAGCTGGATGTTGTGACAGGCATCTATAGTCCCAGCTACTTGGTAGGTTGAGGCAAGAGGATTGCTTGAGCCTAAGAGTTTGAGGTTGCTGTCAGTTATGACACCATGGCACTCTACCAAGGGCAACAAAGTGAGACTGTCTAAAAAAAAAAAAAAAAGGAGATTAAAAGATTTGACTTTAAGACACTAAAAGTTTTATAGGGCTTTCAAATTAATGGCTTTACAAATTACAACAGCTCTCTTGCAGCCAACAACCCAGACTTTTTTCTTTTTTTTTTTTTGGAGACAAAATCTCACTATCTTACCAGGCTGGAGTGCAGTGGCTATTTACAGGGACAAGTATAGCACACTACAGCCTTGAATTCCTGACCTCAAGCGATCCTCCCACTTCAGCAGCCTGAGGAGCTGAGACTATAGGTGCACAGCACTGTAGCTGGCTAGACAGTTTATTTATTTATTTATTTACTTATTTATTTGCAGTTTTTGGCTGGGGCTGGGTTTAAAACTACCACCTCTGGTATATGGGGCTGGTGCCCTACTCCTTTGAGCCACAGGTGCAGCCCTAGACACCAATTTTCTTTCTTTTTTTTTTTTCTGAGACAAAGCCTCAAGCAGTCCCCCTGGGTAGAGTTCTGTGGCATCACAGCTCACAGCACCTCCAACTCCTGGGCTCAAGTGAGTCTCCTGCCTATACCTCCCAAGTAGCTGGGACCACAGGTGCCCACCACAATCACCTGGCTATTTTTTTTTGGTTGCAGTCAATATTGTTGTTTGGTGGGCCGGGACTGGATTCGAACCCACCACCTTAGGTGTATGTGGCTGGCACCTTAGCCACTTCAGCCACAGGCACCGAGCCTAGACACCATTTTAAAATATAAATTAATTTTGCAAAGAAGGCCAGGTATGGTGTGGCTCACGCCTGTAATTCTAGCACTCTGGGAAGCTGAGGCAGGTGGATTGCTTAGGAGTTTGAGACCAGCCTGAGCAAGAGTGAGACCCTGTCACTAGTAAAAAAAGAAAAACTAGCTGGGCATAGTGGCAAACACCTGTATCCCAGCTACTCGGAAGGCTAAGGCAAGAGGATTGCTAGCCTAAGAGTTTGAGGTTGCTGTAAGCTGTGATGCCACAGCACTCAACCCAGTAAAACAGTGAGACTCTCTCAAAAAAAGTTTTTTTCTTTTGGCTTGACTAACAATTTCTTACAGTGATAGAACACTTAATTGAAAAATTAATAATCTAAAAGAAAAAGAACTAAATAAATGTTCATAAAAGTCGGTCTGTCAGATCAAACAGGTCAAAATCTTGAACTCAGAGGAATATAAAGAAGCTTTGTCTGCTGTAAAAATTTTGCTTTTCTGCCACACAGAGACCAAAAAATCAAAGGGGAAAAAAAAATGGAACAAAACAAAAAACCTCTTAGAATTCTTTCCAGCTCACATTTGCTAATCAAACAAACCAGGCAGGCAAACAAAAGATGGATTTGTTATTAGTTCAAGACTACTTGGAGATTTTGTTTTTCTTATATAATTCAACCAGTCTTGGCTGGAAAATTTAACCCTAAACTCATTTGAAACTGAAAACAAGAAAAAAATAGGGTAAAAGAGGTTTGGTTTTGTTTTGTTAATCAAATTGCCTTGGAAACTGCTTTATCCTGAATTTTGGTCCACAGCCTTCATGAGATTACCTATCAGGACAAATAAAGTTTAGCCACGTGAACAGGTCTCAGTTTTGTCAGAAATATAATTTGGATTGTCTTTTGTAAACTGGTGAGTTTATATTACTCGCTTTCGACTAGAATTCATTTTTTTTTCACCACTAGAATTCTAACATGAAACGTATATGCACATGCATTACATGATTATTCTATATGTTCCGTCTATGCAGTACAATCTGGCATAGTTAGCCAGAAATCATTTAAAGAATTCTATTTAGATAAATAGACTCTCATATAAAATATAAAATATATAGTAATTAACCCAAATGTTTTTAGTTTTTGTGACTTAAGTAAATCTTCAATATACAACATATAAACTAGCTTTAAAATTATTGATAAAATAAAAATAGAAATATCTTCAGAATTGTCTGCATACATTTTTTTGCCTAAATTTACTTGTTAGACTATTTCATATTTGTCTCTGCTGGATATTTTAAGATTTGACACAAAGGTTAAAGACTATAAACCCAACCTAAACCAAAATGATCTTTATGTAATTTTTGTAAGACTGATTTAATATTGTTGATTTAATAAAAAACAGCTATTATCTTCTGAGTTATCAACAAACTACTCATACATTTAATTTTAAGGTTCTTTGTTGAACAACTAATGTTCACAAACAATAAAAAAGGTTAACAGGGAAATAGGAAATAATGACTAGCTTTGTGTACTATGTCAATTTTCATAAGTAATCTAGGTAAACTATTAATAATAGGTAAATTAGTTAGGGCAGGTGCAGTGGCTCACGTCTGTAATCCTAGAACTCTGGGAGGGCTCTAGGTGGATTCCTTGAGCTGAAAACTTCCAGACCGGGCTTGGTGCCCGTAACACAATGGTTATGGTGCCAGCTACATGCACCAATGGTGAGGGAGTTCAAGTCTGACTGGGGCCAGCTAAATAACAATGACAACGCAACAAAAAAATAGCCGGACGTTGTAGCAGGTGCCTGTAGTCACAGCTACTTGGGAGACTGAGGCAAGAGAATCACTTAAGCCCAAGAGTTTGAGGTTGCTGTGAGTTGTGATGCCACAGCACTCTACCCAGGGCAACAGCTTGAGACTCTGTCTTAAAAAAAAAAAACTGAACCAGACATTATGGCAGGCACCTGTAGTCCCAGCTATTCAGGAGGCTGAGGCAAAAGGATTGCTCAAGCCCAGGAGTTTGAGGTTGCTGTGAGCTATGATGCTACGGTACTCTACCCAAAGTGACAGAATGAGACTATATTGAATACAAAAAAAATGTATATGTATACGTATTCATATATATGTTTCAAAAATTATATAAGTTCACAGAAATATAATAGGTTAGTCATAACTAACATAACCTTTGGTTATGTTAACCTTTCCCAAAGTTATATTTGTATAGATATGTTATTGATATGAATATCTTAATGATTATATAAAATTTATAAGTCTGACGGTCCTGATGTAATGTTGTCAATCATGATTCTGGTTGATTACTTAAAATGCTGCATGTAATAGAAATAATAAAATTTCTTGTCCATTGTCAACTTTCATCAAATTTTTTTTCTTTTTCTGAGACACAGTCTTACAATGTTGCCCTCAGTAGAGTGCTGTGCCATCACAGCTCACAGCAACCTCAAACTCTTGGGCTCAAGTGATTCTCTTGCCTCAGCCTCCCCTAGTAGCTGGGATTATAGGCACCCACCACAACATCCAGCTATTTTTTTGTTTAGCAGGTCCTGGCCAGGTTCAAATCCACCAGCCCTTAGAACCCACCAGCCAGGGTGTGTGTGGCCAGCACCCTAACCACTGAGCTATGGGAGCTGAGCCCATCAGGTTTTTTCCTTCTTCTTCTTCTTCTTCTTTTTTTTTTTTTTGGAGATAGAATCTCACTCAGTAGAGTGCCATGGAGTCATAGCTCACAGCAACCTCAAACTCTTGGGCTTAAGTGATTCTCTTGCCTCAGCCTCCCAAGTAGCTAGGACTACAGATGCCTGCCACAATGCCCCTAGCTATTTTTAGGGAGGAGGTCTCCATCTGGCCCAGGCTGATCTCAAACCTGTGAGCTCGGGCAATCCACACCTCAAGCAATCCACCCGCCTTGGCCTCCCAGAGTGTGAGTATTATAGGCATGAGCTACTGCACCTAGTCCCCTTTCATCAGATTTTTAACCATGGATATTGGTTGAAATATTCAATAACCATATTTTTGTCATCCACAGCTATCATTTTGAATTCTTTTCTATGTGGTGGATGATGTCTGTAATCCTTGCACTCTGGGAAACCTAGGCAGGTGAATTGCCTGAGCTCACCAGCCTGAGCAAGTGCAAGACTCCATCTCTAAAAAATAGCTGGGCGTTGTGATGGTCACCTATAGTCCCAGCTACTTGGGAGGCTGAGGCAAGAGAATCTCTTGAGCCCAAGAGTTGGAGGTTGCTGTGAGCTGTGATGCTACAGCACTCTAACAAGGACAAGAAAGTGAGACTCTATCTCAAAAAAAAGAAAAATCATTTGTAATCAGCTATAGTCCAAAATTGCTTTTCATGGAAAATAATAAGTACTCTTGAACAAAGACATTCTGATAACTTTAAGATTCAAATAAAAGTTTAGCTAAATGAAAATTTCCAGAATGCTAATAAAAAAACTGATGGATTCACAAAACTGTTAATCAAGATCAAACAAAACAAAAAATTTATTGCATGAAAATAATTGTTAAAGATAATGTTTTTATGACTTTTATTTAAAACATAGTTGGTTCTTTAAAGTTTTATAATTTAAGAAAATATTTTCAGATTTAAGAAAAATATTTCCTAAGCTATCTATAGTTTACAATAATTTAGTAAAGTATACTTTTATAAACAAAGGTGGAAATATTTGCTTTTTTCTCCCTATTTGATTCCTCCAAAATTTGGAAACTATTCATGAGCATTCTTTTTTTTTTTGAGACAGAGTCTCAAGCTGTCACCCTTGGTGGAGTGCCATGGCATCACAGCTCACAGAAACCTGAAACTCTTGGGCTCAAGTGATTCTCTTGCCTCAGCCTCCCAAGGTGCTGGGACTACAGGTGCCTGCCACAATGCCTGGCTATTCTGTTGTAGTTGTAGTTGTAGTTGTCATTGTTGTTTGGCAGGCCTAGACTGGATTTGAACCCACCAGCTCTGCTTCATTGGCTGTTGCCCTAGGCACTGATCTACAGGCGCCAAGCTGAGCATTCTTATTTTTTATGACAATGAAATTATTTGCATAAGTGAAGGAACACTCTTAAAAGCAGAATATAATTAGAAACATTGGTTGTATTACAAAAGCTTTGACTGAAATGTCATATTTGAGAATGTGCATTAACTCCCTAGCTTTTAGAATTTCCAAACCTTAAAAGAGTAAAAACTATCTTTTATTGGCAGGCCCAGGAACGCTAAGACTGTAAGTAAAATCTAAAGTCTGCCTTGGTTTGGCTTCCCCACCTCAAAAGGTTTCTAAATTTGAGATTCCCACATGATCAATATGGAGAGAAAAAAGAAAAAGTCTTTCTAAAGAAAGACTATAATGCACCTGTTATTGGACTATGCGTTGTTTTCAAGTTCTTGTTATCTACCTGTAGACTAGACTAGATCCTGAATTCCTCTAATTTCCTACAACTCACCAACTAAAACCACAGTCTGTTTTGTTTCTGCAGCCCTATAAGCTGAAACCAGATGAATTTTATTTATTTTTACTTTAAAATGTATTTTTATTATTATTATTATTTTTGAGACAGTCTCATTTTGTTACCCTCGGTAGAGTGAGCCATGACATCATAGCTCAGAGCAACCTCAAACTCTTGAGCTCAAGTGATCCTCTTGCTTCAGCCTCCCGCATAGCTGGAACTACAGGTTTCTGTCACAACGCCCAGTTATTTTGAGAGATGGGGGTCTTGCTCTGGCTCAAGCTGGTCTTGAACCTGTGAGCTCAGGGCAATCCACCCACCTCAGCCTCTCAGAGTGCTAGGATTACAGGCGTGAGCCACCCTGCCCAGCCCCAGATGAATTTTAAAAAACAAATCTTGTCGCTGTTGTATGAGCCACATGTAAAGCTTACCAAACTGCTAGATGCCAGGACCAGAGATATTTAGAAGTTGACATTTTCATGCCATACACAGCTTTGCTCAAGACGCCGGAACAGGCTCAGCACCTATAGCTCAACCGGCTAAGGCGCCAGCCACGTACACCTAAGGTGGCGGGTTCGAATCCCCAGCCCGGACCCGCCAAACAACAATGACGGCTGCAACCAAAAATAGCCGGGCCTTGTGACAGGTGCCTGTGGTCCCAGCTACTTGGGAGGCGGAGGCAAGAGACTCGCTTGAGCCCAGGAGTTGGAGGTTGCTGTGAGCTGTAATGCCACGGCACTCTACCCAGGGGGACAGCTTGAGGCTCTGTCTCAAAAAAAAAAAATATTGTACAGTGGTTAAGTCTGGGTTTTTGGTATGCCCCAGCACTTTTAGTACATTTGCAGTTTTATGATTTTTGTTTCTTTGCTAAAAACTTCCATTATTCCATTTATTTTAAGAATGCCTATCCTTGCCTCATGGAACATGCTGTGATTACTGCCTTAAAGTTGTTGTGTTGTTCTGTTTTGTTTAGCAGTATCAGCAGAGTCTTTAATGTTTTTATTTGATAATTCCAATATCTGTCATTTCATGGTCAGTATCTGTTGATTGTCTTTCTCCTTAAGTGTTTTTTAGGTTTTCCTAGTTCTCTTATTGTCAATTAATTTTAGATTGTCTGGGACATTTTAAATATATTGGATTCTAGGTTCTATTAAAATCTTCTGGAGAATGTTGATGCTGATTGTATTTTATTAGATAGATAGTTTAGAGCACAATTTTTGACCTGTGCTGTAATTCTAATGTCAGTTTAGTTTTAAAAGTTCTTGTATGGGTATTCTTGTTAGCCTTGCATGTGCACCATGCAAGAGCCAGACTGGGACCTAGGCAGTGGTCTACATCCTTAACGATTCTCAAAACCTTTGCTATATTGATTCCAATTGTTTCTGTCTACTTAGAGCTTGGAGGATGACCCTAAGATTTCATTCATAGGTTTCAAGGTTTCCTTTCTGTAGCTCCCTCCTCTCTGTGATCTTCCCTATATTCTCAGGATCTCAAGGACCTTTACCTGTGCTCTTGCTAGAAATCTGGGTCTTTACTCTTGTTTGTAATCCATCTCAAGGAGAAGCAGTGAGGGCAAAGGAACATGCAGGGCGCCTGTCCTCCTGGCACCACTGCTGCTGTGTGCTGCAGCTTTATGGTGTGTGTGTGTGTGTGTCTGGGAAAATCAAAAGGGCTTTCAGAGGCACCCTCCCCTTTCAGTCTTCTGGTCAGAAGAAGGAGTTTTATTTGGAAATGTTTCTGTATACACTTCTGGGATTTGAATTTCTAGAGTGTGAGCTGTGTAATATGGGGCAAATAAAAAACCAGAAGCTCCATTACCTTATTGGTCAGTCTTCAAAGTTTGATTTCCCTTTATAGTTTACATGCTAATATTTACTCTTCAGAGATCTCAGATTTTTCAAAACTTGCTTTAAGCATTTTTTCCAGAAATTTTAGTTGTAATTAGGGGAAAAGATGAGAAGGGGTACATTATTAATCTTAGCCATAACTGGAAATCCCCCTACCATGTATATTCTAATACCTCATTTATCCACAGGTCACTTACAGGGCAACTCTAGCAATCTGGAATCTATCTAAGAACCAGAAAATAAATTGGAAGTTATTTCATCAGTAAAAATAAAGACATGAGACAACTGCATTAAGCCAGGAGACCTGGGTACTAATGTTATTCTGCCATGGCAAAATGATCCTAAATTTAGCTCCGAACATCTTTGCTTCTGGATGTAATATGCGCTCTGGCATGGAAAAGAGCTAGGTATTATTCATCTTAGAGAAGGTGCTACTTACCTCATTACTGAATATCACTATGATCTCCTTTGAAGTACTCCCTTTGGGAAACTATGCACCCTTCAAAGCAATTTTGAAACTCTTTTTTTCAGAATGGCCCTCGGAGCTGTTCTCGTGTTACCTTTGATGTCCTAAATGTCATCAAAATGTCTTCCTTGTAATATTTCCTTTATCTTCGGGTCAAGAAAAAAGTCTTTGGGGGCCAGACCAGGCGAGTAGGGAGGAGGTTCTACTACCGTTATTAATTAGTTTACTGGCTAAAAACTCCTTTACAGACAGTGCTGTGTCAGCTGGTGCATTGTTGTGATTCAAGAGCTATACCTTTTTCAAGCCAAGATTTTTAGTTAAGGTTTTCTGTTTCTTTCTTTATAAATGTTTACTTGGTCTGCTATGTTTCTCATAGGTAGCATTTTGATGTACAATTTGATGAATTTTTGCAGTGTTTTATCTATCCATTACTGGCTGCCCCAACCTCTCTTCATCAGTGCTATTTTCTTTCTTTCTTTTTTTTTTTTTTTTAAATCAGTGATGCTTTGTTTCTTTCCTTTTTTTTTTAGACAGCATCTCAGTATGTCACCTTCAGTAGAATGCTGTGGCATCACAGCTCACAGCAACTTCAAATTCTTGGGCTTAAGTGATTCTCTTGCTTTAGCCTCCAAAGTAACTGGGACTACAGGTGCCTGCCTTCATGCAGTTGAAAATCTGAGTATAACTTTTGACTCCTCCAGCAGTTACTTACTAATGGACCACTGCTGAAGAAAACCCTTCTGTTAACAATACAGTTGATTAATACATATTTTGGATGTCTTATAAGTCATAAGAAAATGTTATTAAGACAATCATAGGAAGAGAAATATATTTACTGTTCATTAAGTGGAACTGGATCATTATATAGGTTTTCATCCTCATCTTCACGTTGAGGCTGAGGAAGAGGAGGGATTGGTCTTGCTACATAGTGAAAATGTGTGATGAACTTATTGAAGACTAGAGAGACATGTATTCATAATGGAACAAGAACTCATGTCAGTCTATAAAATCAAAGAAAATTTCTAAGACAAAAACTGGTGTTAAGGAGGCAGAGAGATGACTCTGGAGGAAACTTTTTTTTTGAGACAGAGCCTCAAGCTGTCCCCGTGGGTAGAGTGCAGTGGCATCACAGCTCACAGCAACCTCCAACTCCTGGCCCTTCATAATGCTGATGTTTCTTCTCTCCTAAAAACATTAAAATATTGTGCACAGTGACCTTTTTATCAAAACCCAGCCAGCATCTTGGGAGGAGACTGAAAGCCTGTTATTATTTGATATTGGTGTTAACAGCCGATACAAGTATTCTGGTGTGCTGCTTACTTACCCTGAACACAATTTTTCACTGTATTAATAGTATCTCATACTTATTCCTGTTGAATACTTATGGGTGCATAAGTATAAGAAAATGATTATCAGTAGCATATAAATTCAAAGTCATGTTTTGTGATAGTTCAGCATACACAAACTTTGTTTCATGCCATGCACACAATCACTTTTAAAATAATTGTGTAAAATTACCTTTAGGCTATAAGAAAGAGGAATCTAGCCAGAGAAAAGGGAGCTATTCTAAGTGAGTTTCTAAAACTGTATAGACAGGCCAGGCATGTTGTCTTGCACCTGTAATCCTAGCACTCTCGGGTGCTGGGGTGGGAGAATCCCTTGAACTCAGGAGTTCAAGACCAGCCTGAGGAAGAGCAACACCCCATCTCTACTAAAAATAGGAAAATTAGGGCCGGCTCATGCCTGTAATCCTAGCAGCTGGGGAGGCTGAGGAAGGTATCGGATTGCTTGAGCCCTCAGGTTGAAGACCAGCCTGAGCCAGAGCAAGACTCTGTCTCTAAAAAAAAATAGCCAGGTGTTGTGATGGGTACCTGTAGTTACAGCTGCTTAGGAGGCTGAGGCAAGAGAATTGCTTGAGCCCAAGAGTTTGAGGTTGCTGTGAGCTATGACATAGGCACTTTACTGAGGGTGACAGTGAAACTCTGTCTCAATAAATAAATAAATAAATAAATAAATATTGGAAAATTATCCAGGCACAGTGGCATGAGCCTGTAGTCCCAGCTGCTCAGGAGGCCAAGGCAAGAGATTCACTTGAACCCAGGGGATTGCTGTGAGCTAGGCTGACACCAGGGCCCTCTAGCCTGTGGCAACAGAGTAAGACTGTGTCTCAAGGGAAAAAAAAGGACACTTAACATATGCCAATATATAGATGACACTGATTACATAGAGCGGTGGAAAGAGCTCTGACTCCAATTTGCTGTGTGACCATGGATGGCTAACCTAATTTCTCAGAGTCTTAGTTTACTTATCTATAAGTGAGAAGGGTTGTTAAACTGTAAATCAGTCTTCATTGTAGCTTTAATCTCTAAGAGCAAATTTAAGTTAATTGCATTCTGTGGTAGTATGTTCCTGTATAAAATTGGAACACTGCTCCTGGAAGAAACATGTTTTAAGATCTTATACTTCAGAAGCAACACATTTTCAGCTTAAACAAAATACTTAAGTAACATATATTTTATTATGAAATTCAAGTAATACAGAAATATACTGGAAAGCTAAAATTTCTCATTATCCACACCTTTCCTTTTTCTTCTTTTTTTATTTGTGCTTAATGTGAGGGTATGACAATTAGGTTACCTTGTTTGCATTTGTTAGGTGGAGGCCAGCTCCCAGTTGTGTCCCTCACCCAGGAGGTATACCATTTACCCTTACATTGTGCCTGTTAACTGAGAGCACACTAGTCCTCCTGCCTTCGCCCACTCCCCCCACTTGAGTTTGAGTTTTTCTCTTGTATGGGCGTGTATTTATTCATCTACTGTTTTCATATTAGAATTGAGTACATTGGATACTTGCTTTTCCATTCTTGTGATACTCTTGAGAATGTTTTCAACTCCATCCAGGTTAACATAAAAGATGTAAAGTCTCCATCTTTTTTATGGGCACTTGGGTTGGTGGCACTGGGTTAATGGGCACTTGGGTTGATTCCACATCTTTGTATCCCCACTTTTCTGATCTCACCCTCCTGGTCAGAAGTAACCCAGTTACTAGTTTGTGTACTCTTCTAAACTATGAATATAAAGTTTTTCTTTTTCTTTTATTTTTTTCATTTTATTGAGCATCAGAATATCTTAAATTTTAGAAGTGTGTTTGTTGCGTTGTATGTGTATTTAAATAAATTATTCAGTATATTGTTTCATAATTTGCTGTTTCCATTTAAGTTGTCTTGTGGGTCTTTCAGAGTATTAACTTATACAGTTACCCTAGTACTTTTAATTGTTGAGTGGTGTTCTATGGTAAGAACATATTATAGCTTATTTAACCCAATCCATAAACTTTCTTTCATTTCTGATTTTTGAGACAGCAATAAACAGTGTGGTAAGGAATAATCACCATAGAATAACAACTTAGTAAATTCTCCCTATGTGATAGTGTTGTGTGTTATTTCATCTGATCATCCCAAGCCTGAGGTATGTACCAGTTAGCATGAGGAAATCAGTCACAGAGGTAATAAGTAGCAAACAGACCTAGTGTAACACCTGAGTTTATGCCCCTCTGGCAACAGAGTAAGCTATTCTACCATAGCTTTTGTGAGATTTTCAAGGAGATTCATACCTCTGAAAAGGTTAAGAGACAAGGTTTTGATTTTAGAGCTATAAAAGAACTGTGGAGATTAGCTACTCCTTTGCTGTTACCTTAGCTAGAGTGACCCTGATCAGCCAAACAAGGGAACTTGGGAGTGAAAGAGAGGTGTTATGTTAATATTTATAGTAAAATCACAGACATGTTTGTTCTGGACAAATTGAGCCATGTGTGGACACCTTAACCCTAGCGTAGGCCAGCATTACCTTTCACATGGGTTACTGCAGTAGCTTTCCATCTGGTTTTGTTTGTTTTTTGAGACAAGCTGTCACCCTCACTAGAGTGGGTAGAGTGCGGTGGCGTCACAGCTCACAGCAGCCTCAAACTCTTGGGCTTAAGTGATTCTCTTGCCTCAGACTCCCAAGTAGCTGGGACTAGAGGTGCCTGCCGCAATAACCAGCTATTTTTTTGTTGCAGATGTTATTGTTGTTTAGCTGGCCCAGGTCAGGTTGGAACCAGTTTGCTACAGGTGCCCAGCCTCCGTCTGGTCTTCTTGCATTTACTCTTATACTGTTCCAATTTGTTTTACACAGCAAGCAAAATGATATTTTTAAAAGAAAAGTCTGATTATATCCCTCAGTAGCATAAATCCCTTTAGTGACTTTGTGAAAGGATATTTGGTCTTCATGTGATTGTTGTTAGAATCAACATGAAGTAGAATTAAGGGCACTTAAATTGTGTTTGAGTGTTAAATACCAAGACTAGTTCAGTGCCCTTGGGCAAGCTGTTTAATTTCTTGAGGTGCTTCCTCAAATACAAAATACAGTTAATGTGAGAAAGGGAATGAGGTAATAAATATGAAGGGCAGGACATTGTAATTGAATGTAAGTGCAGGACATTGTTAATAGTTAACTTTGTGTTTGTTATACCCTTTGAAAAATTGTGTGTCCTATCAAAGTACCTATCAGGTTGTGGTAGGATTTTTACAATTTGAACCACCTTTTGTGTGACTATCCAAGTTTCACAAAATAAAAAGTTTTAGTCATTTTGTTGAGAAGTCAAAGTTCAAAAAAGTCAAGTGACTTGCCAAAGATAAAAGTTAGTTACAAGTTGGTACTATTAATAAAATCAGGACTATAACTTTGGTATTATAGTTTAATAATCTTTCCACTAGGCTCTTTTTCCTTCCCCAAATAACTAAATAGGTTACATGTTTATAAAATCATATAAATAATTGTATTTATGATATAGCTCATCCTTTATAAATTGAGAACAGTATAAAAAGGTATATTCATATAGTTCATTGACTTAATCAGCACCTTTGGCTTACTAGTAATGGCTTGCAAAAAATAAATTTATTAGGTTACATGATTAGGTGGGAGAAATATCAGAGTAACTCTCAGAATTGAAGGTCCAAGGCTTTAGAGATAAGAACTGGAACTCAGGGTAGTCAAAACTCTCTTTATTGCTGACACCCTAGGACTAAATTTTTATAGCTGGAGAACCCAGAAGGAGGCTAGGACTATATCTCTGGGAAATTTGGAAGGTGTGCATTTGTCCTAACCTGTATCTCTTAACCAATCCCATGATAGTATTAGATTGAACTGTATGAAATCGTGAACAGTCATATTAATAACAGCTAAAAAGGCCATTTTAGATGGTTCAACCAATAGTATGGGGTGATTGAGGGAACAGTGAGTCATCATAGCTTGAGAGCCCTGGTAGGACCTAAAACTTGGTGGAGTTTCAAAAAAGAAAAGAGCTGTATTCCTTTTTCTATCAGAAGACGAATAGGAAAGCATTCTAGGCAGAAATAATAGTGACCATATTCTAGCACACTTATGAAGAGTATGTATGGGTCAGCTGGAATGCAGCGAGCCCATCTTGGAAATGAAAAACAATTCAAAGTGAGAGACTGACTTGTTACTGGTCTTTTTCTAAAGTATTAGAGTTTTGACACATGGGCCTTTATGTAACAAATGTGCCCAGAGCTCTGAAGTTAAACCTTTTGCACTTTGTATAGGTTCTAGGCACCTTCCTCATAACAATCCTGTTTAAAAATGAATAAATTAAGGCTCAAAGAGCTAAAATAACTTCCCTAAGATTATATAATTAAAATGAAACAGAATCTGATGTCTAAAGTAAAAACACAAACCCCAATTTTTCCTTCAATACTATTATTTCTCAAAGATTGTCAGTAAACAGTCTTTACTGAAATTCCCAGTAAAGGCAGAAGAGAGTACACGTTTGTATACCTGAAAGATCTGTTGACTTGTATGATCTTAAATATGAATATTGTTTACTGTCACATAATGTAATGGTGATAGCTTTGGTTTTTAAATGCTGAGGTTGCTGTTTTGTTAACTAAAACTTTGCATTAAATTGTTTAGGAAGATCTATAGCACATTATTTCAGTATGAGAAAAAAAGGCACACTATACCTTATTCTCTGAAGGACTGACCCAGTTTAAATTATCTCACTCCAGTCCAAACAGCTCTTAATGTTAAAATCCAAATATCCCCTCAGTGTGAACCCAGAGTATTTTTCACAGTTAAATTTCCCTGCGTATAGTAAATTAACCAATAACAATTGATCTTTCTATGTATTTGGATCTTGATCAGACCAACAAATAGAATAGTTTGCAATTGCTGTGTTATAGCTAAACCTTATTAAAATGGTCTTTTTTGTTATTATATACCTAAGGTAGATAGATACTAAGTATGTACTTCATAAAAACTGTCCTTTTTAAAGAGAGGTTGGGTGGAGAGAAGAAGCAGCAAAAAGTCTTTTTCTCTAATGACAGCAGTATTGCCTTCGGTGGGGGTCGGGAGTGGAACAGTGAAGGCAAAAGTGAAGAGTGCTTTCTCATAGCTGCTTTGCAAGGTGATGAGCTCCCCATCTGATACAAAAACAGAAGCGATTTGTATTCCTTTTTTATTTTCATAGGGAATTATGATGATACGGTAATTAAGAAGAACACCTTGAATGGTTTGTTCTCTTACAAGTTTTCAGATGTCCACAAAGCAATGTATTTAGGGAACATTTTGGTGAGAAGACTAATTGAGATGATGATACAAAAATAAGGAAAATTTGACCATGCATAAAATTTTCATCATTTTAATTGTCAAATTTATTAGTTTTAGTATTTTAAATTATTGAAAATAGCTATGGAAAATTTTGTAGAAGTTATTCTATGTAAACATAATGGGGTGTCACGGGGTTCTCTTTCTGATAAAAATAAAGACTTATCTGGTATATCTTTTCTTACTAGAAAGAAATTCTATCTCAAGCAGTTACTTCAAAAATATTCTATATGTTCTTTATTTTATAGATGATAGTATTTCTGCTGCAAGTACTTCTGATGTTCAAGATCGGCTCTCCGCTCTTGAGTTACGAGTTCAGCAACAGGAAGATGAAATCACTGTGCTGAAGGCAGCTTTGGCTGATGTTTTGAGGCGTCTTGCTATCTCTGAAGATCATGTGGCCTCAGTGAAAAAACCAGTCCCAAATAAAGGTAATTAAATGTGTTGTAAAGTAGGAAGAATCTTGCTTTTTGCAATATTTCCTTTGAAAATTGAAAATAAAACTAGTTTCTCATTTGGATTACATATTATTAAAGTTTGTTTTTCATTTTCTTTTTCTTTATTCCTGAGAAAATCTAAAAGTTTATTCTTGATTATTTTAAATTGGTAATTTTTGTATAATATCACTGATTATTCTTATAGGCTTTTATGTTGTAGTATTTGTGTGACATTAGTATCTTCTAAATAGATAATACATTTATGAATCTTCCTTCTTTTTGTGTTTCCCGTTCTGTGTGTGTGTGTGTGTTTTTTTTTTTTTTTTTGTCGGGGCTTGGTTTGAACCCGCCACCTCTGGCATATGGGGCTGGCGCCCTATTCCTTTGAGCCACAGGCACCGCCCTCCCATTCTGTTTTGAACATAGCAGGTAGGCACTCATGTTTTTAAATCAAGCCTATTATTACAGAAATATAATAAATAATTACAGTTTTTTTTGTTGTTGTTGCAGTTTGGCTGGGGTCAGGTTTGAACCCTCTGTATGTGGGGCTGCTGCCCTACTCACTGAGCCATAGGATCCACCCACATAATTATAGTTTAAATTGCTTCATTCTGAATCTTCTGTGTTCATTACTAGAATCCTAAAAAAATTAAGTTCTGAAACTTATTGCCAGCCCAAGTACAATGAGAATTTTAATGTTCAGACATTGGGAGTTTTAAAGGTTAAGAGAAGTAGTCACTGGGATTCTGTTGTTCTGTATTTGGAAGAGATATATGGCTTTCCCTTCCTTCAACCACCAAGAAAGAATTTTAAATTCTTTCACATTAATCAAACATTTGAATATATTATTTCATATATTTTACTGTTTTCTTGATAAAGTAGGTAATGATAGGCATGATTATCCCCATTTTGACAGTGGAAAAGTAAGGATGTTTATTGGCTTACCCCCTACTAAGTTAATGGAAATTGTTGCCCTAGGGAGGAGTCTTACATAACTTCCACGTTGTAGCTAGATAGAAGATAGTACAGTTAACTAGCATAGGAGAAATAGCTTTAGAAGAAGGATTATGAATTCAATTTCTGAATGTTGAGTTTGGGGCATATATGGTGTATGCGATAGATACTATATATAGCTAAATTACAGGTATAATGCTTACGTTAGTCTTGGCTAGCAGTCAGAACTTGGGAATGTTCAGCTTATGGATATGGCTGAAGCCAAAGAAAGAGGATGTAAAATGAGAAGGCGGACCAGGATAGTTCCATGGGGAGCGCCAACATTTCAGCATAGCAAAGAGTGATTCATATTGCCAGCTGCTATAGAGGTGAAATAAAACAAAGATTGAGAGGTGACCATTGGCTTTAGCACTTATGAGAATATTAGAAACGTCTCCAAAAACAATTTTAGTGGAGTGACAGGATTTTAAATCAAATTTTAGTATTTTGAGAAGCAGCAATTGAGAAGAATTGTGGAATTGAGAGCAGCACATTATAGCCACACCTTCAAAAAAATTGCCTGAGGGGAAAATGGCAGTAGATAGAAAAGGATGCAAAATTGAAGGCTTTTTATTTTATTTTATTATTTTTTTTTTTGGCTATTTATTTTTTTCTTTTTTGGGAGAAAGAGTCTGACTCTGTCACCCTGGTTAGAGTGCTCTGGCATGATGGCTCACAGCAACCTCAAACTCTTGGGCTTAAGCAGTCCTTTCTCAGGCTAGTCTAATTTTTCTTTCTTAAATTTCTATTTTTTTTTTAACATGTTATAGGCTTAAATCCAAAGATACATTGAGGACAAAAAGGCAAAAGAGAGAAAGATGACATAGGGAACCAGGGTGGTAATTGATGAAGCAAATTTCCCAAGAGTTTAAAAGGAGATCTTAGAGCAGGTGAGAAACTATTAGTTTTAAAAAAAAAGAAGTAGACTCAACTACAACTCAGACTTTACCTTTCAAATGGAAACAATGTAACCTAATTACCTGTACCCTAATATTAATCAAAATTAAAATAATACAAAAATATAAACAGAAGGATTACTTCTGAGAGAATGGAAAGATAAAACTGAGCGGAAGTCAACATATATTCACAGGTGCAAGACACAGATTTTCTTTTCTTTTTTTGAGACAGAGTCTCACTATGATGTCCTTGATAGAGTGCTGTGACATCACAGCTCACAGCAGCCTCGTACTCTTGAGCTTAAGCGATTCTCTTGCCTTAGCCTCTCAAGTAGCTGGGACTACAGGCACCTGCCACAATGTCTGGCTATTTTTTTGTTGGAGTTATCGTTGTTTGGCAGGCCTGGGCCAGGTTGGAACCCGCCAGCTTGCAGCCGGTGCCCTAACCTCTGAGCTATGGGCACTGCAAGCCAAGACATGAATTTTCAATCCTTACCAAGACAGAGGCCGGGCATGGTGGCTCACACCTGTAATACTAGCACTCTGGAAGGACAAGCTGGGTAGATTGCTTAAACTCATGAGTTTGAGACTAGCCTGAACAAGAACAAGACTCCATGTCTTAAAAAGAAAAAGAGACAGTAGTCCCAGCTACTCGGGAGGCTGAGGCAAGAGAACCCCCAAGCCCAGGAGTTGGAGGTTCCTATGAGGGCAACAAAGTGAGACTCCGTCTCTAAAAAAAGAAAATAAAAAAAATAAATAAATAAAAAAGAGAGAAAGAGCACAACAGATTCTGAGTGGTAGAAAAATGGGAATGACTGTTTGGACTAGAGTGGAGAATGGAAGACTGTAAGTATGTGAAAAAAATGCTGAGTGACTCTGAAAGCATGGAGGTAGGAAACTTTTTTAGGGGGGTATCATTCTTCCTGGTTTTGTGATTTCTACTCTTTTACCTCCCACCTTGAAGCACCCTGGGCCTATGTGTCGACAGTGGAGAGTTAGAGGGCAAGATTGATCTTTTTCATTAGTGGTAGTAAGATAAATGGGTTGATGACAGGGAATAAGGGACTTGAGAGTTTGGCAAAGGACTTGATAGAAACCACTTTGGCCAATAATGTTATATTGTGGTTTTCTTATTTTTTTGAGAACCAACTTTGAGGACTTTATAAGATCAAGCCAGGAAAAAAATTTACTTGGTTATAAATTGATTTTTATGAGAGAATTTAATCTTTAAAAACATTAAATTTTTTTATTATGCTAAATAGCAATACATTGTAATCTTGTTTTAAATGAAAAAATTTAAAGACTGTTCTTTTGCATTTTTTATTTCTTGAGAGATTTCTGTAAGGAAAACAAATATTTAAGGGAAATTTAAAGACTGCTTTTTTTTTTTTTTAAATTTGGCAGACGGGACGTATCAGTTACTTAGCACCTACTTCTAATTGTACTGAAATATAAATACAGTTAACAGCTATAGTGCCTGTTCTCTAGGATCTTTTTTTTTTAATATAAGTTGTTCTCTCTAGTCCCTTCCTATTTGTCCGTATTCATAATTCCTTTGTCTCCAAAGGAATCAGGTTTCTTAATGGCTGTTTAGTGCAGAATTACCTACTCCTAGTGCCACAAAACCACTGGAGCTTATACATCGTAACCTTTTCTTTAATAACCTTATAAATTAACCTTGTAAATCCTAAGTTTCTTTCAATTTATTGTAAAATTCTACTTCATAAGTTTACTTTGAATGCTATTCTTTTTTTTTTTTTTTTTTGAGACAGAGCCTCAAGCTATCCCCCTGGGTAGAGTGCCGTGGCATTACAGCTCACAGCAACCTCCAACTCCTGGGCTCAAGCGAGTCTCTTGCCTCCGCCTCCCAAGTAGCTGGGACC
>CAUYTI010081148.1:0-13999 GCA_963575145.1 Galago senegalensis | reverse complement strand
CTGCAACCAAAAAATAGCCGGGCGTTGTGGCGGGCGCCTGTGGTCCCAGCTACTTGGGAGGCGGAGGCAAGAGACTCGCTTGAGCCCAGAAGTTGGAGGTTGCTGTGAGCTGTAATGCCACGGCACTCTACCCAGGGGGACAGCTTGAGGCTTCGTCTCAAAAAAAAGAAAGCTAATAAAACAGAATAAACCTAATTACTCATACTTCAGAGGCTATCTAAATACAGGCCTTACAGGGTAGCACCTACTTTGATAGCCAATTATATGTATGTAACTTTAGCTAAAAGTCTTATCCCAAATTTATTCTGCTACTCTTCTCACCTAAAATGGAAAATGTGGGAAAGAACAAAACCTGAAGTACAATTCCCTTTCAATAATACTGATCTACTGAGAAATAGTAATATATTCTTTCAGCTAGGCACAGTGGCTCATGCTTGTAATCCTAATACTCTGGGAGGCCGAGGCAGGTAGACTGCTTGAGCTCAGAAGTTTGAGACCAGCCTGAGCTAGAGCAAGACCCCATTTCTACTAAAAATACAAAAACTAGGGCAGCACCTGTAACTCAAAGGAGTAGGGTGCCGGCCCCATATGCCGGGGGTGGTGAGTTCAAACCCAGACCTAGCCAAAAACTGCAAAATAAAAAAAAAACTAGTCAGGTATTGTGGTAGGCACTTATAGTCCTAGCTACTCAGGAGGCTGAGGCAAGAGAATTGTTTAAGCCCAAGAGTTTGAGGTTGCTGTCAACTATGACACCACAGTACTCCTACCCATAGCAACCCAGTGAGAGTCTAAAAAAAAAGAAAAAAATACATATTTTCTTTCATAAGAACTTACCTCCCGCATGTTATCTCCAAACAAATATTATCTGATATCTATTAAATAGTAAAATACACTTGATTTGGGATGCCGAGGCGGGTAGATTGCCTGAGCCCAAAGGTTTAAGACCAACCTGAGCCAGAGTGGCTAAAGAATAGCTGGGCGTTGTAGTGGGTGCCTGAAGTCCCAGCTACCTGGGAGAATGAGACAAGAGCTATGTGAGCTATAGTGTACTGTGAGCTATGATGCCACGGCAATCTACCAAGGGTGACAAAGTGAGACTCTGTCTCAAAAAATAAAATAAAATAAAATAAAATGCACTTGATTAGAATATGGCAGGCTTAAATGGCAGGTTCATCTCTGAATGTGTTACTTAGAACCTTACCTGCAGGCCAGAATTTTTAAGATATTCTTTGCTATGACTTACTTTCAGACTCAATATGGTGATCCTCCCATATATGTGACAGAAAATGGAGCATCTCAAAAATTACACTGTACTCAATTATGTGATGAATGGAGAATTCATTATCTTAAAGGATACATAAATGAAATGCTGAAAGGTGAGATACAAACCACTTGTTTTCATTTGTTTTTCTATTTAACTAAAACCAAAATTTGGTAACACAAATGATCAACTAAAACTTGCTTCTAAATGTTATAAATAAAAACATTTTAATATTATTGTCACAATTATTCTTTTTCTAAATAAATGAAATGTACTAAAAAAGGGATAAATGTCTTTGCAGCTATAAAAGACGGTGCTAATGTAAAAGGGTATACTTCCTGGTCTCTGTTGGATAAGTTTGAATGGGAGAAAGGATACTCAGATAGATATGGATTCTACTATGTCGAATTTAATGACCGAAATAAGCCTCGCTATCCAAAGGCTTCAGTTCAATATTACAAGAAGATTATCACTGCCAATGGGTTTCCCAATCCAAGAGAGGTAGGCCTAATTATCAATGTTATTTGTTCTGAATTTCAGAAGAGCTAGGCAGCTAGGGCACGCAAAGAGCTTGGAAAGCATCTTTCCTTTTTTCTCCAAGAAAGAGGACAGAGGTATAATCGCATGGCCACTTATCTTGTCACCACTTCTCAACACCCCTTTGTTCATTTCCTTAGAATGAAGCAAGCATGCCTTAACTTTAACACATAGTACATTCAGGGTAGAGTCACATCTAGAAGTTAGACAGAAGTCCCATTTTCTGTCTGATAAGGCACAAAGATTCTAGATAGGACAAAATCAATAAACTAGTTAAATGTTATTCTAAATGTGCTTTAATGCAAACAAATACTATCTACTCTTCAATATATGTAAAAACAGTTAAACAAATCGAATGTATAATGAGTATATCCTTTTCATTTACTTTCCTACCAAACAGCAAAGCTATACAAACATACTAGCTTCAAAATGAGATTAAAATAATCAAATTTAGGGTGGGTGTGGTGGTTCACACCTGTAATTTTAGCACTCTTGGAGGCTGAGATGGGAGGATCACTTGAGATCAGGAGTTCAAGATTAGCCTGAACAAGAGCAAGACCCCATCCCTACCCTTGGTGCCCACAGCTCAGTGAGTAGGGCGCCAGCCACATACACTGAGGCTGTCAGGTTCAAAACCAACCCAAGCCTTCTAAACAACAGTGACAACTGCAACCAAAAAATAGCCAGGCTTTGTGATGGGCACCTATAGTCCCAGCTACTCAGGAGGCTGAGGCAAGAGAATCACTTAAGTCCAAGAGTTTGAGGTTGCTGTGAGCTGTGATGCCATAGCACTCTACTAAGAGCGATCAAGTGAGACTCTGTCTCTAAAAGAAAAAACATCTCTATTAAAAATAAAATAAATTAACTGGACATTGTGGTGGGTACCTGTAGTCCCAGCTACTCTGGAGGCAAAGGCAGGAGAATTGTTTGAGCCTAGGAATTTGAGGTTGTGTGAGTTTTAGCTGATTGTCATGGCAATCTAGCCTAGGAATTAGAGTAAGACTTTGTCTCAAAAAAAAAAAAAAAAAGAAAGAAAAGAAAAGAAAAGGAAGGCCAGGCACAGTGGCCTATAATCCTAGTACTCTGGGAGGCCAAGGAAGGTAGACTGCTTGAACTCAGGAGTTTAAGACCAGCCTGAGCAAGAGCAAGATCCCATCTTCACCAAAAATACAAAAACTAGTCAGTGGTTGTGGTGGGCGTCTGTAGTCCCAGCTACTCAGGAGGCTCAAGCAAGAGAATTGCTCAAGCCCAAGAGTTTGAGGTTGCTGTGACCTATGACGCCACAGCACACTCTACCCAGGGCAACAGAGTGAGACTACCTCAAAAACAAACACACAAAAAAAACCCCTTTATAATCCTTTAGAGTTTTCCAAACATTTTTAATAACCTACAAATTTTTCTATCAGCCCTCTTTCTGCTGCTATGCCTAGTGGGAGTATAAATTATAATTGAGAGTATAATTTTAAAAACAAATCTCACATGAAAAACCCAGCCAGGCACCACAGTGAGCTCCACTGATTGCAGCAGCTTCCGGAGGCTGAGGCAGCAGGATGCCCATAGCCCAAGTCCAAGGTTGCAGTGAGCTATGTCGCCATTGTACTGTGCTCAGGGCATAGGGTGGGACTCTGCCTCAACCACAACAAAAAAATTAATGAGGAAATAAAAAAAAATAATTAAAAATAAATCTTTCATGTTTACCAAAATTATTTTAAGGTGAGCCCAGTAGAACTCTAAGTAGAACCTATGACTGATAGCTATGAGGCATGTGTTACTTTTTCATCATTAGAAAGCAGTAGGTTGTATGATCCTCAAGAATAAAGGCTATTCTTTGACTTCTCCACTATGATCCACTTAAGTGTGCAATAAATATTAACTCATTTGAACTTAGGAAGATTTTTAAAATATTTATTTTTGCCCCATATTTATTCCAAAATGATTTTGAACAGCAAAAAATTAATCCATACGACATTACTAAATAAATGGGTTTTTATTAGGTGGAAAGTTGGCACCTCAAAGCCCTGGAAATTTGCTCTATCAACAATCAGATGCTTGCTGCAGGTGAGTATATTTTAATTTTTTCCTTTGATAATTAAACTACACAATTATACATATAACATTATCAAAATCTCAAAATAGATCTACCTAAAGGCAATTTTTTTTGAGACAGAGACTTAATTATGTCGCCCTCGGTAGAGTGCCATGGTGTCACAGCTCACAGCAACCTCAAACTCTTGGGCTTAAGTGATTCTCTTGCCTCAGCCTCCCAAGCAGCTGGGACTACAGGTACCCACCACAATACCCAGCTTTTTTTTTTTTTATTGTAGTTGTCATTATTGTTTTAGCTGGCCTGGGTCGGGCTCAAACCTGCCAGCCTGGGTGTATGTGTCTGGCACCGTAACCACTGTGCTATGGGGGCCAAGCCTAAAATCAATCTTCTAATTAAAAAGGGGGCCAGGCTTAGTTGCTCATGCCTGTAATCTCAGCACTTTGAAAGGCTGAGGCAGGAAGATCACTTGAGGCCAAGAGTTTGAGACCAACCTGGGCAACAGCAAGTCCCTAACTCTATCATAAAAAAGAAAAAATTAGCTGGTCATGGTAGCTCATGCCTATAGTCCCAGATACTCAGGAGACTAAAGGAGGAAAATTTCTTGAGCCCAGGAGTGTAAGGTTACAATGAGCTATGATAACACCACTGCACTCTAGCCCAGGCAACAAAGCAAAACCCTATCTCCGAAAAACAAAAACAAAATTAAAAAGCATTTTTTAAAGCTTTATTTCAAGGTAAAATTTCTATTTTATAGAATTTTAAATATGTAAGAAATCTACCATGAAATAAATTTTTTATCCACGCTAGTTTTATCTTTCCTGAATCCTACTGTAAATCTATATAACTATTGTTTTTGTTATAGTCGGCTTATGGAAGGAGGGCAAAAGTCAACTATTACACCAAATGGAATGAAGAAAAGCCAAAGAATAGGCTCGACACCTGTAGCTCAGTGGCTAGGGTGCCAGCCACATACACTGGGGCTGGCGGGTTCAAACCCAGCCAGGGCCTGCCAAACAATAGCTACAACCAAAAAATAGCCAAGTATTGTGGCGGGCACTGGGAGGCTGAGGCAAGAGAATCACTTAAGCCCAAGAGTTTGAGGTTGCTATGAACTGACACCATGACACTCTACCCAGGGCAACATAGTAAGACTGTCTCAAAAACAAAAGAAAAAAGAAAGAAAAGACAAATAATACTCCTTTTTTTTTTGAGACAGAGCCTTACTATGTCACCCTCGGTAAAGTGCTATCATGTCATAGCTCACAGCAACCTCAAACTCTTGGGCTAGTGATTCTCTTGCCTCAGCCTCCCAAGTAGCTAGGACTACAGGTGCCCGCCACAACACCCAACTACAAAGAATACTCTTATATTTGCTCAGTCAGCAAGTAAGCAAACAATTAGTAAGCACTCATAATTTGCTAGTGCTTTAAGCCCTGGAGAGGTAGTAATGAACAAAAGAAGGTCTCTCCCATCATAGAAGGCATTATTTCTTATGCAATGGAATCTAAAAGGATCAGAGACATAGAATAACCATGATGCAACTACATATTCAAGAAATACCAACACAAGATATTAGCAAACAGAATACAACAACACATTAAAAAGGTTATACACCAGGGTGGCACTGTGGCTCAGTGGGCAGGGCACTGGCCCCATGTACAGAGGGTGGTGGGTTCAAACCTGGCCCCCACCAAACTCCAACAAAAAATAGCCGGGTGTTGTAGTGGGCGCCTGTAGTCCCAGCTACTTGGGAGGCTGAGGCAAGAGAATCGCCTAAGCCTAGGAGTTGGAGGTTGCTGTGAGCTATGATGCCACAGCACTCTACTAAGGGCAATAAAGTGAAACTCTGTCTCTTAAAAAAAAAGGTTATACCCCATGATCAAGTGGGTTTTATCCCAGAGATACAGGGTTGGTTCAACATAGGCAAATCTATAAATATAATACACCACATAAATAGAATCAAAAACAAAGACCATATGATTTCTTCAATTGATGCAGAAAAGACTTCTGACAATATCCAGCACTGTTTCATGATAAAAACACTCAAGAAAATAGGCTTAGAAGGAACATTTCTTAAGCTGATAAAGGCTATCTACGGTAAACCCACAGCCAATATCACATTGAATGAAGTAAAACTGAAAGCATTCCCACTCAAATCTGGAACCAGACAAGGATGTCCACTGTCTCCACTGCTATTTAACATAATGTTGAAAGTCCCAGCCACAGCAATCAGGCAAGAAAAGGAGATCAAAGGAATCCAAATGGGGACAGAAGTCAAACTCTCCCTTTTCACAGATGACATGATCTCATACTTGGAAAATCCCAGGGATTCAATTACAAAGCTCTTAGAAGTGATCAAGGAATACAGCAGCGTCTCAGATTACAAAATCAATAGGCATAAATCAGTAGCCTTTGTATATGCCAACAATTGTCAAGCCGAAAACAAAACCAAAGACTTGGCTAGGCACCTGTGGCTCAAGTGGCTAAGGTGCCAGCCACATACACACCTAAGATGGCAGGTTTGTATCCAGCCCGGGCCCACCAAATACAATGACAGCTGCAACCAAAAAACAGCCTGGCGTTGTGGTGGGCACCTGTGGTCCCAGCTACTTGGGAGGTGGAGGCAGGAGACTTGCTTGAGCCCAGGAGTTGGAAGTTGCTGTGAGCTGTGATGCCACAGCACTCTACCCCGGGGGACAGCTTGAGGCTCTGTCTCAAAAAAAAAAAAATCAAAGACTTTATTCCTTTTATAGTAGCACCAAAGAAGACAAAATATCTGGGAATATAGCTAACAAAAGATGTGAAAGATCTCTACAAAGAAAATTATGAAACTTTGAGAAAGGAAATAGCAGAAAGATGTCAACAAATGGAAGAACATACCATGCTCATGGCTGGGAATAATCCACATCCTTAAAATGTTCATACTACCCAAAGCAATCTATAGATTTAATGCAATCCCCATCAGTCTAGTTTGGGGGTAGAGGTAGCGGGAAGACATATAGCAAAAGGAGAGCATGAGGTAGGATCTCACCTAATGTGCACATTGTGAGGGTGTATAACACATCCCCTGAGTGCGGGGCTCTTCTACAAATGGAACTTTACCCTGGAAGTGAGAACAATGTAACCTAAATATTGTACTCTCATATTAATTTGAATAAAGTTAAGAAAAAAGAAAAGAAATACCAACACATATCATTTGTTTCTTTGAATTTTTATCTTTAACTCTATATAAGTTTTAACAAACTCATCTTTGATATGGTGTCAGAGGTAGAAAGTGCTAGAACAAATCCTACCAATTCAGTTATTTTTTTTAGAAATAAGAGTCTCACTTTATCACCCTCAGTAGAGTGCCATGGCATCACAGCAACCTCCAACTCCTGGGCTTAGGTGATTCTCTTGCCTCAGCCTCCCAAGTAGCTAGGACTACAGGTGCCTGCCACAACGCCTAGCTATTTTTTTTGTTGTTGTTGTTGAAGTTTGGCTGGGGGCGGGTTCAAATCTGCCACCTTTGGTATATGGGGCCGGTGCCCTACCCACTGGGCCACAGGCATCTCCCAATTCAGTTATTTTTATAGGCCAATATAGCAACATGCAGCAATACCCCCCTAAATCTAAATAACTAGGCAATATTAAGGATGTATACTCCATTAAACTAAACAAACTGAATGTAGAGATGTGATAGAGAATTTACTAATAAGCCTATGAAGACTATGAGAACCTGTCCTATGCCTTATTTAATTCAGTAACGAGAATGCTCAGAATACAACCTAAAAGTGGGTGTTATATAAATGGCTACTAATTAATATTAATGCATGTGAAATATGCTTATCATTTAACTCTTAAAAATTATTAACTGTGCAAGAATTATCATAAAAATTTCAATATAAACATTCCTCTACCTCTTATGGTAGAGAATAACATTTTTTAAAGATTGGAAATGTTTCCCAAGGATTTTTCTTTCAAAATACCCCCAATTAAAATTATAAGATAGATGGAATATGGCTGCTAATATGCCAAGGTGAACTAATAGTAAGTATAAGTATTGAGAGACATTTAGACTTTAATACAGTTCCTGTGGAAGAACCAAATTTAGGCATTTTTTATCTCATATTTTCTGAAATATTTTACAAAGCTCTAACATAATTTTTAAATAAAATTTAATTCACCAAGTTCTCTTTTATGGCAAATGAGAATAATTAAGAGATTTAATGATGCTATTTTTCAAGTTATTCCAATACAGTGAAAACATTTTAGGATGAAGGTATATTTGGTGAAATGATGATACTCTCAGCTGTTGTTCTTTTTACCGTTTCAGAGCCTTTGCTAAGTCACATGCAAATGGTTTCGGAGATTGTGGTTCCTACAGTCTGCACACTCTGTGTACTCACTGCTGCTGTTTTGCTCACGCTTCTCCTAAGGAGGCAAAGCTGAGGCAGCAGCATCATATTTGGAGCTTCACCTTTCACGGAGAATCTTCAGGATCTTCCTCTGTTTTCTGCTTCGAAGGTTTACATAAATTTCTGTTTTCAGGCTCTACAATAACTTATCTTTTTTCTCTTTCTTTTTTGGCTTGTGCTGGGACTTAAGAATTAGAAAATAAAAATAAGCATAAATGAAATAAAAATCACTTGTAAACTCACCCCTCCCAAAGTTGATGTTAAGATTTTGCTGTATATTATGAATGTATTTTCATTTTACAAAAATGGAATCATGGTATACATTTTTGTGACTTGGTATTTTTTCAGTTTTAAATGTGTCCAGAAATGTTACTTCAACATATAAATGACTGCCATCTATCTCAGCACTGTCCTATTTGAGACAGACTCAATCTGTAGATAACAATCCTTTCAAGCTGTAAATACTACACATATTAGCTAACCAAGGAAAAGCATCAGAAGGATCCCAAGTAAATGAGCACATATACTTTTCTAAGATAAACTTCTTACACTGAATTCAACTCACTTTACTCAATGACATACCACAAAGAAATAGCTGGAGTATTTAACATATATTTATCTGCTAGGTAACTAGATATTTTATTTTTTAAAATAAAGGTCAATTTTATTGTTAACTATGTTAAAATGCTAAAATTAACCAATTTTCATTTATCTGGGGACAAAACACAGCTTAAGAGAGAGAATGACATCAGGCATTATTCAATTTTAATATTGTTTCTGAAACCCCAAGACAATAACACAGATAGTAGAAAATGTTATTACATTAATTTTTTTGGTTAATATGCTCTCAAATCAAAAACTTTTGAAAAGAGACAAAATTGTTTTTAACAATACCTAGTTCTTTTTTTTTTTTTTTTTGAGACGGAGCCCCAAGCTATCCCCCTGGGTAGAGTGCCATGGCATCATGCTCACAGCAACCTCCAACTCCTGGGCTCAAGCGAGTCTCCTGCCTCAGCCTCCCAAGTAGCTGGGACCACAGGTGCCTGCCACAACGCCTGGCCATTTTTTGGTTGCAGCCATCATTGTTTGGCGGGCCCGCACTGGGGATTCAAACCCACCACCTTAGATGTATGTGGCTGGCGCCTTAGCCACTTGAGCCACAGGCGCTGAGCCAATGCACAAGCTTTTAAGGAAAGAGCTTTAAGTACTGAACAAATACAAAGGGAGTACATTTTGAACTTTTGGGAGCTTAGGTCTTAGAAAGGTAAAAATTGGGTAAATATTGAATAGGTTAGTAGTGTTCTCAAACGTCAATGTGCCACGCATATCCTGAGTGTCTTACTAAGATGTAGGCCCTTTTTCTTTTTCTTTTATTTTGAGTGAGTCTTACTATGTCGCCTTCAGTAGAGTGCGGTGGCATCACAGCTCACAGCAACCTCAAACTTTTGGGCTTAAGCAATTCTCTTGCCTCAGCCTCCCAAGTAGCTGGGACTACAGGTGCCCGCCACAACTGCCCAGCTATTTTTTGTTGCAGTTGTCATTGTTATTTAGCTGGCCTGGGCCAGGTTCGAACCCGCCAGGCTCAGTGTATATAGCCAGCGCTATAACTGCTGTGCTACCGGTGCCAAGCCAAGATGTAGGCTCCTTTATAAGAGGTCTGGGATGGAGCCTGAGGGCAGTCTTTCCTCCCAGACCCCCACGTGATGTGGGTACTGTTGGTCCTCAGATCTGGGGAGTTGTCCTTATTAGTCACCTTCTGTGCATTGTCAAAATACTCATGTTTTTGTTTGTTTGACTATCCTTTCAGGATTTGATCAAAGATCTGAAATCTGAACTGTCAGGAAACTTTGAGAAGACAATCTTGGCTCTGATGAAGACCCCAGTCCTTTTTGATGTTTATGAGATAAAGGACGCCATCAAGGTATGTGTGTGTGGACACATGTGGATATGCAGCCCAGAAGAAGGCCTTGAGTAAGACGTGTGTTATTAGGCACTACTGTCAGCGTGGCTCCTGGACCCTCCTAGGTTGGCATTCACGTGCTGCAGAAAGGGGAACTCTGGTGGTTTCCCCAGGAGGAAAATGACATGTCATTTATGATTATCAAACGTCTAAGTCATTAAGACTGTTATTAGCAAATAAGTACACCACAGAATAGTATGCAGCCCTAAAGAAGGATGGAGACTTTTCCTCCTTCATGTTTACATGGATGGAGCTGGAAAATATTCTTCTTAGCAAAGTATCTAAAGAATGGAAGAAAAAGTATCCAATGTACTCAGCCCTACTATGAAACTAATTTATAGCTTTCATAGGAAAGCTATAACTCAGTTATAGCCCAAGAATATGGGGAAGGGGGCGGAGGGGGAGTGGGGTGGGGAGGATGGGTGGAGGGAGGGTGATTGGTGGGATCACGCCTATGGTTCATCTTATAAGGGTACATGTGAATCTTTCTAAATGTAGAATATAAATGTCCTAACACAATAATTAAGAAAATGCCATGAAGGCTATATTAACCAGTTTGATGAAAATATTTCAAATTGTATATAAAAACAGCACACTGTACCCCATGACTGTATTAATGTACACAGCTATGATTTAATTAAGAAAAAAAAAGAAGAAGAAAAAGAATAACCGAGACATGCTGAAGTTTAAGCAAAACAGGTGAAGAATCAGTTACTAGGATAAGAATAAGCTGCCTGGTGCAGAGAGGGACAGGGCAGGAGTGTCAGGGAAGAGACCTGGGCAGGATTTCTCTCATCCACTTCATTCTTCTGTCTGCTTTTGGGATTCCCCTTGCAGGCTGCTCCCAGGAATCCTGGCAGCCACTCTCTGTTTACCCCCAGAGATCTGGCTATGGACAAGCTGGGGGTTCACACCTGTTGTCTCTCCTCACATTCCACTGGGGGCAGGTTCTGACTGGCTCCGCCTGGCCTCGCAGTTTCCCTCAGTCCAGTTAGTTTTGGCCCAGGGGAAGGTCCTGTCCTTTCTGTCCAGTTTACAGTGCTGCGTGCGCATGACCCTGTGGATGGGGAACAGGCAGCTCCTGTGGAAAGGGGGATCCTTGTGAATCAAACAGGAGCTCCAGAAGGAATCTGCACCCAGAGGCCTTGTAGGCACAGTGACTTTTGTCCAACAGGAGAAGCAAAGGGTTCAGTGTGGTGGCCTGGGAGGGAGACGGGACTCTTTGAAGCTCATCTGCGTGCTTTATTCCAGGGAGGGCTCAGGAGGCAACTGAGGTGTCAGGGCATATCCTGCTCCTCCCTCCAGTCAGATTTGCGGGGTGGTGGTTGCGACTGTGGAAACGGCGCAGGTACAGGGTCAGCTGTTACTTGTTAGCTGTGTGTCCTTGAGCATCTGTGAGATGGGGATGGCAGCTCTCTGAGGACATGCAGTGAGCACTAGGTAAGGTGGCTAATGTGTGAGCCCTTTGTGAACTCTAAGTAAGCCAACAGTGGCAGTATTGATAATCGGTCATCATGAAAACAGCGGACGCAGTGTTGTGCTTCCTGCCGGACAGGCACTAAGGCGCTACACACTTCAGCTCACTTAATCCTCATGACTTCCCAGTGAGGTAGGTGCTAGCATCATTCCCATTTTATAGAGAAGGAGCTGGAGGCACAGGGAGGTTAAGTAACATTTTCAAGGTCATAAAGCTACTGAAGCACAGAGGCTTCTGGCCCTGTCCTCTGCCTTCTCACTGGCCCTGGTGTGGCATCCCATTCATTCTCATTGTTGCGGTCTTTTTCTAGATGTTTCTAGACACTCCACAATAGTTTTTCTACATGTCTACTCTGATTGTATTTGCTTTTTATTTTTTTTTTTTTGAGGTAGAGTCTCACTCTGTTGTCCAGGATAGAGTGCAGTGGGGTTATCATAGCTTACTGCAATTGTGCTCAAACTCCTATGTCAAAAGATCCTTTTGCCTCAGGCTCCCGAGTAGCTGGGACTACAGGCATGTGCTACTGTGCTTGGCTAGTTTTTCTGTTATTTGTAGGAATGGGGTTTTGATGTTGCTCAGGCTGGTCTCCAAGTCCTGGCCTCAAGCAATCCTCCTACTTTGGCTTCTCAGAGTGCTGGGATTACAGGTGTGAGCCACCACACCTGTCCTGATCTTATTTGCTTTTAACCCACTTTCCCAGTTCTTCTCTCACTCATGGGCTAAACTTAGAATAAAACAGACCTTGGCCTATATCTTAACCAGACCATTTTCTGTGTAGGGACAAGTCACTACACCTCTCTGATTCTTAGTTTTCTGATGTGACCCTCTCCTCATCACCGTTGTCACTACTGGTGCTTCCTTAGGGCTATGGAAGGGAACTGGCTTTCTAGGCCTGGGGACAGCATGATGGGTGTGTTTCTGTGTCACAGGCCTCTGTTGCTGGGGTTCATGCCCTGGGGTACGGGAGTGGCACGGCACTTGCTTTCTTTCTGGGTGCTGGTGAGGGTGCTGTAACAAGCGTGTGGCATGTTGCGTTCTCTGCCACCTCAGGGTGCTGGCACCGATGAAGCCTGCCTGATTGAGATCCTGGCTTCCCGCAGCAACGAGCACATCCGGGAGTTGAGCAGAGCCTACAAAGCAGGTCAGGCTGGTGTCCGTTGCCTCTGTAAATCTCTCTGCTTCCTGGGCCTTGGCCACACCCCTCCCAGGGCCTCTGATTCCTTCCTGGTCTTTTTATCACTCTGTCTCCTGTCACCCCCCCAACACACTGAGCCTTGACCCGAGACTCAACCCTGCCTGCTGTGTACACATGGGGCAGGTGACTAAGGTGAGAGGCCTGAACAAACCTCTTGGGTGTTGTTTGGGACAAGCTGGACCAGAGGCCAGGTCAGTGTGGTGGTCACAAATTTGTAAGTCCCTGGAAGGCCACACGGACCATCTGTGTCCTGTGCTGAGACCCCCAGGCCTTTCTCTCACCAGTGCCAGCTGGCGGCTGTGTCTGCAGGGGACAGCTCCATACGTGATGTTCAGGGTGGACCTTCTGTGCTTCTCCCTTTCAGAATTCAAGAAGACCCTGGAGGAGGCCATTCGAAGCGACACATCGGGGCACTTCCAGCGGCTCCTCATCTCTCTCTCTCAGGTACCTTTCCCATGACGGGAAATCACAGAGCCAGGGCTGAATAGTGAGGCCAGGGAAAGAGATGGGGAGGGAGTGGGCTTGACACTGTACAACCTGCTTCCTTTCAGGGAAACCGGGATGAAAGCACAAATGTGGACATGTCTGTTGTCCAGAGAGATGTCCAGGTGAGTGTGAGGCCAGGCCAGCCACCCCACTGGGCTTCCTAAACTGGGGGTGTTTCCTACTTTTTCTTCCTTCACAAGAGAGATGCTCTGGGATGGAAAAAGCAGTCAAGCGGGTTCCAGGCCCTACAAATTTCAGACATGTTCTATTGTATGTCAGCTGTGTGGCCTTGAGCAGGTCACCCAAACTTCATTTGGGCTTCAGTTTCGCCATGTATAAGAGGAATGTGTGAGATGGTAAACATTGCCATGGTTCAGAGATCACAGTTATGGACATGGGATTTCATGTGACTTAATACTCTCCCCATCCTTCCTTGCGTATACCATTATGTTCACAAAGAGACAGATTTTGCACTTGCCTGTTAAGCTTTTCTTTTTTTTTTTTGTTTTTTGTTTTTTGAGACAGAGCCTCAAGCTGTCCCCCTGGGTAGAGTGCCGTGGCATTACAGCTCACAGCAACCTCCAACTCCTGGGCTCAAGCGAGTCTCTTGCCTCCGCCTCCCAAGTAGCTGGGACCACA
>CAUYTI010081146.1:0-17729 GCA_963575145.1 Galago senegalensis | reverse complement strand
CCTCAAGCTGTCCCCCTGGGTAGAGTGCTATGGCTTCACTGCTCACAGCAACCTCCAACTCCTGGGCTCAAGCGAGTCTCCTGCCTCTGCCTCCCAAGTAGCTGGGACCACAGGCGCCCGCCACAACGCCCGGCTATTTTTGGTTACAGCCATTATTGTTGTTTGGTGGGTCCGGGCTGGATTCGAACCCGCCCCCTTAGGTGTATGTGGCTGGCGCCTTAGCCGCTTGAGCCACAGACACCGAGCCGGTGATGCCTTTCTGATCACACCCCATGCCCTGTGTGTTACAATGTCTTCCTACGCTGACCAGTGGAGATACAAACTATAGCAGAACCTCTGGGTGACCACCAATGGGACTGGAACACCCTGGTCCACACGTGGAGGTGCTCAGCATAAGGAACTAGGCCTGCTGTACTGACATGTGCATGTGATGTGTGTCTAGTCTATGAAAATTAGGTCATCTTGGGGAGGTGGTCAGTGCAGGGAGGTGGTCAGCTATGGAGGGTCTACTGTGCCTTCTGGGGACTCATTCCCTAGATCGAAGGGATCTATACAACACGCATATATCAGTACTCAGCCAAAGATCTGAGGGGACTCTCCCCAGGCATGACTCATCTCTGCAGCTCTGTGCAGCCTTTCCGAACTCTGCCCACAAGCCCCAGCAAACTGGGCACTCAGGGCTCACTATGTTTCCTTTCCTTCTCACAGGGATTACTGCCATGTGCTGCCTGGATTCCAGTATTTGAGAACAGTGTTCAACAGATACCCTCCATTTTGGTTCGTCCCCTGTAGCACAGTGGTTACGGCGCCAGCCACAAATACTGAGGGTGGTGGGTTCGAACCCAGCCCGGGCCAGCTAAACAACTGCAACAAAAAAATAGCTGGACTTGTGGTGGGCGCCTATAGTCTCAGCTACTTGGGAGGCTGAGGCAAGAGAATTGCTTAAGCCCAAGAGTTGGAGGTTGCTGTGAGCTATGACACCACAGCACTCTACTGAGGGTGACATAGTGAGACTGTCTAAAAAAAAAAAAGATAGCCTCCATTTTATAATTGTTTATGTTAAGAGGACAGTTCTTTTCATTTTTTTTTTTTTTGAGACAAGAGTCTCACTTTGTTCCCCTCAGTAGAGTGCCATGCATAAAGAGCTCACAGCAACCTCAAACTCTTGGTCTCAAGTGATCTTGCCTCAGCCTCCTGAGTAGCTGGGACTACAGGTGCCTGCCACAATGCCAGCTATTCTTTTTTTTTTTTTTTTAGATTTGGGGTCTTGCTCTTGCTTAGGCTGGTCTTGAACTCCTAAGCTCAAGCCATCCACCTACCTTGGCCTCCCAGAGTGCTCAGATTACAGGAGTGATCCACTGCACCAGGCCTGGTTTGGAAAGTTTTTAACAGTTCAGAATTGCTTGAACTTTTTGTAGTGTATGTCTCAAACCTACAAAATCTTTTTTTTTTTGAGACAGTCTCACTTTGTCATCCTCGGTACAGTGCTGTGGCATCATAGCTCACAGTAACCTCAAACTCTTGGGCTCCAGTCATTCTTTTGCCTCAGTCTCCCAAGTAACTGGGACTACAGGTGCCTGCCACAATGCCTGGCTGTTTTTTTGTTTGTTTGTTTGTTTGTTTGTTTAGCAGGCCTGGGCTAGGTTTGAACCCACCAGCCTTGGAGCATATATCTGGCGCCTTAACCACTGAGCTATGGGCCTCCCCCCAATTTTTTTTTTTTTTTTTGGCTGGGGTTGGGTTCGAACCCACCACCTCCAGCATATGGGGCCAGCACCCTTCTCCTTTGAGCCACAGGCACTGCCCAATCTTTTTTCTTTTTTGAGATAGAATCTGGCTGTGCTGTCCAGGAGAGAGTGCAGTGGACACAACTCCTTGGAGCCTCAAACTTCTGGGCTCAAGTCAAGTGAGCCTTGTGCCTCAACCTCAAGAGTAGCTGGGACTATAGGCTCATGCCACCATGCCCAGTTAGTTTTAATATTTTTTGTAGAAATGGGGTCTCACAGTGTTGTTGAGGGTGGTCTTCTACTCCTGGCACCACCAGCTTCTCAAAATGCTGGGAGGGCAGGCAGGAACCACTGCACCTCAGCTTTTCCTTGCATTTCAATAGTGGGAGCAAACTAGGCAGTGATACCTTCTGGGACTGTAAAGATGACCCACAGCTCAAGTTATTTTAATTGTCATTCTGTGTGATGACTTATGAAGTTTTATGTTTAATACAGTGAAAAAATGGGAGCAGGGTGGTACCTGTAGCTCAGTGAGTAGGGTGCTGGCCCCATATATTGACGGTGGCGGGATCAAACCCAGCCCTGGCCAAACTGCAACAAAAAAATAGCCAGGTGGGCTCAGTGCCTATAGCTCAACTGGCTAAGGCGCCAGCCACGTACACCTAAGGTGGCGGGTTTGAATCCCCAGCCCGGACCCGCCAAACAACAATGACAGCTGCAACCAAAAAAAAAAAAAAAATAGCCAGGCGTTGTGGCGGGTGCCTGTGGTCCCAGCTACTAGGGAGGCGGAGGCAAGAGACTCGCTTGAGCCCAGGAGTTGGAGGTTGCTGTGAGCTGTAATGCCACAGCACTCTACCCCGGGGGACAGCTTGAGGCTCTGTCTAAAAAAAAAAAAAAAAATAGCCAGGTGTTGTGGTGGGTGCCTGTAGTCCCAGTTACTTGGGAGGCTGAGGCAAGAGAATTGCCTACGCCCAGGAGTTGGAGATTGCTGTGAGCTGTGACGCCACGACACTCTACCAAGGGTGATAAAGTGAGACTGTCTTTAAAAAAACACAGGAGCATAAGCTTTTTCTTCTATTTTAAAAAATATATTAACGATCCTAGTATTAGAAGGCCAAGTTGGGAGGACTGTTTGAGGCCAGGAGTTGGAAACCAACCTATCAATGTAACAAGATCCCATTTCTCAAAACACAACACACACAACTAACCAACCACACACGCAACTAACCAACCCCACACACGCAACCAACCACACACCCCTAACTAACCAACCCCTCACACACAACTAACCAACCACACACACACAGACACATATGCACACACGCATGCATGCATGCCTGCACACAGGATAGAGCAGTATTAACCCTGACTCTTTCCTTTTTGGTACCACGATATTCCCTTTGGCCCTTCGGTTTTAGTGTTTTTAATGTCATGAGTGTGTTAACAATAAAGATTTATTGTTAAATTTGTTTTCTTTCTACCTATTGTTATTTCATCACTATTACAGGTTGAGTTTCCCTAATTCGAAATGCTCCAAAATTCAAAACTTAACTGCCAATATACTACTCAACTACTGAGTCTAATGCAAATATTCCCAAATCCAGAAAAATTCAAAAAGTGAAACATTTTTGGTCCCAAGCATTTCAAATAAGAGATAGTAACCTGCACCCCTAAGTGACAGAGGCAACATTCAAATGTGATCTGCTCCTGAGTTAATGCCTGAGCCCCCCCACCCCACCCCACTGCTTTCTCCCACCATGGAAGTGATCTCAGCAGCAACAGTTGGGGCTATATGGGGGCCCATCCCCCAGGCCCAGGCTTCAGGGAAGTCAGGGGTGCCCACGAGACATGCAGAATGACCAGGCTCTCCAGGACAAGGGTGGTGGGGTGTTGGGGTGACCTCAAGAGACCCCAGCACTCTGTACTCTCTCCACCCCGCCACCATTTCCTCTGTGTTCCTGAGGGCAGGAAACTGTAAAGCGATGCCCCACTGAGGAAGGATGGAGAAATTTCCAGGCTGTGTCTGAAGGGCGGACGGTAACATGGAAGGTTATTCCTGTCCAAAGGATGACAAAGACAAAGTAACTGGGACTCTGTGGCGCCAAACTGCAGGCCACAGGGCAGAGGGGCTGGACCTGAGTATGCCAAGCAGGGCTGGGAAGGGCCCCATGTAGAGGTACCCTGTGTTCTGGGCCCCAGTGTGCTGCACAATGTTGGGGTATCCTGAGTCCCCACCACCACTAGTGGCCCTGACAGACTGGGCTAGGGGCCTGCAGCTCTTTTCAGAGCCTGGGCAGGTGAGGAAGTTGAGGCTTAGAGGCAGGCTAGCCCCAGCACAGCTTCAAGACCACCCACAGGGAGGACAGGCCAATGGCCAACCCACCTCTCTTTGCTGAGTCATCCCAGCAGAGGAATGTGCTGTTCCTCCCACCTGAACAAAACACAGGAAACTCCTCAACCGGCTCCTCCTCTGGCTGGCCCCCTACTTCCTGCTCCCTGGGGCAGCCTCTGGAGTGGCAAGGACCTGCAACTTCTCTCTCTCCACAGATGGCTCCAAGGGCCTGGCTGGGCCCTGTCTTCCTTCCTGGGGCAGCAGCCCTGCTTCACCAGCTGCAGACAGCCCAGGTCCAGGATGGGACCCTGTGCCGTCCTTCCTCCTGCATGGCCCACATGCATTGGTCCCACGAGGCTTTCTGTAGCTGTAATCAAGTCCAGTATCTCAGCTACTGTTCGGTGGGTACCCAACACTCTCAGTCTGTGCACTTCCAGGGTGCACTGTGGCATCCTCCCCTCCCCACCTGCACCCTGTCCTTCAGGAAATCCTGTGACTTCACTGACAAGAGAATTTCCAGAAGCTGGCCCTACTCCCTCTTCCCAGCTCAGAGCCCAACTGTGCCCTCCCCTCCTCAGTCAGGCAGAAAACATACTTACAGAGTGCATGGAGCCAGGTTAACTGCAAGGTTAGGAGCAGCGGGAGGTATGGAGTATTCTAGGAGGTGAGTGGAGCCTAGATTCTAACCAGGAGGCAGATCTGAGTGACCTTTCCACACATTGCCTAAAGAGGTCTCAGAAGGGACAATGCTGGGATTAATTTTTTTCTTTTTGAGACTGAATCTCACTCTGTCACCTTGGGTAGAGTCCTGTAGTATCATAGCTCACAGCAACCTCAAACTCCTGAGGTCTAGTGATCACCTTGCCTCAGCCTCCCTAGTAGCTGGAGCTATAGGTGTCTGCCACAACGCCCAGCTAGTTTTTCTATTTTTATTAGAGATGGGGTTTTGCTTTTGCTCAGGCTGGTCTCCAACTCCTAAGTTTAAGCTAGCCACCTGCCTCAACCTCCCAGAGTGCTGGGATTATAGGAATCCCATGCTGGGATTCATTTTATTTTTTTTGGGGGGGGGGAAGAGGAACAGAGACCCACTTTGTCACCCTCTGTAGTGTACTGTAGTGTCATAGCTAATAGCAACCTCAAACTCTTGGGTTCAAGTGATCATTTTGCCTCAGCCTACAGAGTAGCTGGGACTCTTTAAGTGTCTGCAACAATGCCAGGCCTCTACTATTTTTAGTAGAGATGGGTTTTGCTTTTGCTCAGGCTGGCCTTTTTTCATTTTAAATACTATTTACCTTGTTCCTAATTCAACATTGATACCTGACTCTTTTTCATCTGCCATAAAAGTCATTACCTGGCTTATTCTGTTTTTAGAAAAGAAGCCCAGAATAGTATCAAACTCTTGGCCTCAAGCCTCAAGCTCCCAGGGCCCCAAACTGAGCAATACTTCTTTTTCTCTTTTAGAGTAAAGGTCTTGCTCTGTTACCCAGGCTGGAGTGCAGTGATTTATTATCTTACTGTAGCTCACACGGCCCCAGTGTGGAAGGGCTCCTGCCTATTGAGGTCTGAGCTGACCCTTCTCCTCCTCAGCTTTATGCTGCAGGGGCCTTCCGGCCTCCTTCAATCTGGTATGTCCTCATCAGATGTCCCCGGCCCTGGTTATCCCCTGGGTACCCCATCAGAAACTGTCCCTGCTGCTCCATTTTGCTGCTGCTGAGCACTCCGTGCTGTGCATGCAGACTCTGACGACTGGGCTGGCCACTGTCGCCAGCTCTGCCTCAGTGTACAGACCTGCCAGGCAGATGACAGGAGGCACCAGGTACTCAAGGGCAGTGGCCCTGGCTCCCCAAGGGGGGCATATCACCAACTTGCCCCTTCCCACCATGCCCCATCACCCCAGCAGAAAGAACCAGCCGAGGTCTCCTGCTGTACTAATGTATTCCATCTTTCAAAAAGAAAGACATGATTTTAATATTACTTAACAATATGTTAAAAAAGTAGCCAGGCAGGCCTCCGTGTTAACACAGTCGCACACTCTATAACGGACTTGATGGTGTGAGCACTGGGTGGGTTTCTTGTTTTTCAACTTTCTTGTCTGCAAGGATCTTACACAAGCTGGCTACAGGTCAGGGGTCAAACACAGACAGTGCGACGTGTACACTCTGACGGCAGATTGTGGAGCGCGAAGGAGGCCTGCCCCGCCCAGCCCGCCTCGGGTGGATGCAGGGGCACACGAGAGCTGAGTGATGGCCAACACCCGGTGGGACAGATGACAGGACAGGGCGTGATGCAGAGGCGACGGCACCATATGGAAGATGCAAACTCGTATCTGGCCACAGCCCAGGCCTCCGAGGCCGTGGTGGTGGGAGGACTTGGCAGGAACTACTGTTGCAATCCGACAGCACAGAGCTACAATCGAGGGGTCTCACGCACAGACTACACGCACACGAGCTAACAGCGTGGGCCGGGCAGCAAGTTCTTGGTCTAGGGTCTCAGGCGGTATTGCCTGCCCCACGCAGGCCTGGGTGAGCTCCGTGGCTGGGGGGCCAGCAATGGGCTCGGCTCTGGGGTGGCACAGCCTGGCCCGCCTCCCGCACGTCCCTCTCCAGGCCGGCCTCCTTCAGTGGGCAGCAAAGGTGGCTTTTTTCAAGCTAAAATTGGACCAGTTGATGGACAGTCTTTGTCGGGTCTGTCTGGCAGAATCTAAGCAGAACCTGCAGAGACAAAAAGCCAAATGGTCACTGAAGGTAAAGGTACTCCTAAGCCAGGGCTTGGTAGAGCCCACCATCCTCCTGCTGTTTGCTAGAAACTCCGGGGCAGTCACTGAGGGGTTTGGGGTCCACAGTCCCCTCCAGGCCTTCCCCACTGGCCACACCTGAGGAAAGGAAAGCACCCTTAGGAAGGAGGCAGTCCTGAGAAAGAAAATAAATGTTTAATCTGAGGAATGTGAGCCCTCTAAGTCGCCCGGCCCAGGGAGGCAGGGACCTGCAGCAGCTTCACATGCCCCCCACCTACCCTGAGCTAAGGGATCACTCTGAAATCACCTGCTCTGAGTGCTGCACCCAAGGCTACACAGTGGACTAAGGCTGCCACAGCCTGGACACTGTAACTCACACCCTATAGTTCAACAACAGCCACCAACACTGTGATTCACACAAAGCCCTATGAATTCCTAATGAACCATCTTTGTGAAACTCCCTCCAATTTCTCCTTTTTGCTTTAGAAACTTGCTCTCCACTGTTCTCCAGGGCGCATCTCCAAGTGTCCAGGTACAGTCCTCAACCTTGTACCTCACAAGGTCAACAGTCTTGGTCTCAGGATGCTGGCATGTGCCCTGTGTTCTCTGGTGCTAAGTTGTCGCTTCCTACCCTGAGCATCAGGGAATGAGCTTGGCTGAGGTTCCAAGAAAAGCAACATGGGTAGGGACACCAGACTGGGAATATAGGCTTCCACCTCCAAGGTGAGTTGTGATGGACAGAATCAAAAGTGCGCTGTCTGGGCTGGGCACAGTGGCTCACATCTGTAATCCCAGTACTCTGGGAGGCCGAGGTGGGTGGATTGCTTGAGCTCACAGGTTTGAAACCAGCCTGAGCCAGAGCAAGACCTTATTTCTAAAAATAGCTGGGCATTGTGGTGGGCCTCTGTAGTCCCAGCTACTTGGGAGGCTGAGGCAAGAGAATCACTTGAGCCCAAGAGTTTGATGTTGTTTGATGTCATGCCACCGCACTCTACCAATGGGGACAAAGTGAGACTCTGTCTCAAAGAAAACCAAAAAAACCAAAAAACCCAAAAGTGCCCTGTCTGGCTGGGCCCTGCCAGTGGCCACCATCCTGAACATCTGTATGTGCCTGTCCAGGTAGCAAAGGGTGCCTTATCCAGGCAGTAAAGGACTGTGGCCAATGGCAGAGGGGACGAGAGTTGGGTGGCAGACATAGGAAGGGCCCACACAGAGCAAAATGCTGCCCAGTGTCTGAGGAAGGAGGGCCACTGCAGCCCAGGAGCCAAGAAGGGCCCTGGGACAAGGCCTGGAGAACCATATGTGACCTGGCAACTCTCTTCTTGTGCCCTGTGTAAGCCACAACTGGGAAGGCAGAACCACAATAGAAAAAAAACGACCTGAGTTTGGCTTAGCCTGGGGGCCGCTAGGGGTGTGGGATGCTGGGGGGCTGGCTACCAAGCTGAGGCTGTGTGGGCTGCAACTAACCAGCAGGTATTACATCAGAGTCACAGCAACTATTGTTGCCCTCCAGTGTCTTCTGCACCTGCTCAACTTAGAAAAGCAGCCCAGGAAACACATCAGTATGTCTATGTTCCAATAACACTTTATGCACAGTAAAATAACAAGTTTATATAGTTTTCATGTGTCATGAAATATTTTCTCTCCAACTTCTTAAATTCTTGGCTTGGCGCCTGTGGCTCAAGTGGCTAAGGTGCCAGCTACATACACCTAAGGTGGTGGGTTTGAATCCAGCCTGGGCCTACCAAATAACAATGACGGCTGCAACCAAAAAAAATAGCTGGGCGTTGTGGCGGGCACCTGTGGTCCCAGCTACCTGGGAGGCTGAGGCAGGAGACTTGCTTGAGCCCAGGAGTTGGAGATTGCTGTGACCTGTGATGCCACAGCACTCTTCCCAAGGGGACAGCTTGAGGCTCTGTCTCAAAAAAAAAAAAAATTCTTTTAGCTCATGAGTTACATACTAGCAGGGGGTGACTGGGTCTGAGCTGCACCTTGCGGCAGTCTCAGTACTAAACATGAGACTTTAGCTGGGTGAGGTGGCTCATACCTATAATCCCTGTACTCTGGGAGGCCGAGGTGAATCCTTTGAGCTCAGGAGTTAAAGACCAGCTTGAGCAAGAGCGAAAGCTCATCTCTACTGAAAATAGAAAAGTTAGCTGGGCATGGTGGAGGGCACTTGTAGTCACAGCTACTCAAGAGGCTGAGGCAGGAGGATCACTTGAGCTTAGGAGTTTGAGATTGCTGTGAGCTATAATGCCACAGCACTCTACTGAGGGTGACAAAATGAGACTGTCTCAAAAAAGAAAAAGAAAAAAAAAGAAAAAGGCGGTACCTGTAGCTCAGTGGATAGGGGACTGGCCACATACACCTAGGCTGGCAGGTTTGAACCTGGCCTGGGCCAGCTAAAACAACAATTGCAGTATCAACAAAAGAAACAGTTGGGCATTGTAGCGGGCACCTGTAATCCCTGCTACTTGGGAGGCTGAGGCAAGAGAATCACTTAAGCCCAAGAGTTTGAGGTTGCTGTGAGCTGTGATGCCACAGTACTCTACCAAGGGTGACAGCTTAAAACTGTCGGGAAAAAAAAAAAAAAAAGATGAGTCCTTAGTCCATGTTAATCACTGAGATTTCAGCCCATCCTAACTTATTCCAGGATTCACAAGTCTGACTGAAAGTAAAACTTATCATGGTGAGATGGTATAGTCCCTCTTCTCAGGAGCAAGCCACCTGAGCACACAGGCCCCCAGGTCTCCCAGCCCAGCTGCCAGCCTCTTGGCTACACAGTCTGGGCTCCAGATCACAACCTCACTGCACACTATGAAGCTTTTTAAAAAACTACACTTTTTTTTTTTTTTTGAGACAGAGCCTCAAGCTGTCCCCCTGGGTAGAGTGCCGTGGCATTACAGCTCACAGCAACCTCCAACTCCTGGGCTCCAGTGAGTCTCCTACCTCCGCCTCCCAAGTAGCTGGGACCACAGGCGCCTGCCACAACACCCAGATATTTTTTGGTTGCAGCCGTCATTGTTGTTTGGCGGGTCCAGGCTGGGGATTTGAACCCGCCACCTTAGGTGTACGTGGCTGGCGCCTTAGCCGGTTAAGCTATAGGCGCCGAGCCAAAAAAAAAAAAAAAAACTACACTTTTGTGCTGCTCCCCAGGCAACAATGACTGATTTTTGTATTAAAATAAACATTTTCTTTCAAAAACCTTTCCTTTGACCAGCTGTGGTAGCTCGTGCCTATTATTCCAGCACTTTGAGAGGCTGAGGCAGGACGATCACTTGAGGCAGGAGTTTGAGACCAGTCTAGGAAACATAGCAAAACCGGGTCTTCACAAAAACGTGGTGGGTGCCTATAGTCCCAGCTACTGGGGATGCTGAGGCAGGAGGATCTCTTGAGCCCAGAAATTTCAGACCAGTCTGGGAAACAGAGTAAAACCTGGTCTTCACCAAAAACAAAACAAACAAACAAACCAGAAAACAGACCTAGTTTAGTGTGGTGGTAGGCACACGCCTATATTCCCAGCTACTTGGGAGGCTGAGGAAGGAGGATTGCTTGAGGTTGCTATGAGCTGTGATGATGCAACTGCACTCTGACCTGGGCCACAGAGTGAGACTCTGTCTCCAAATCTCCACTCCTCCAAAGCCCCCTGCATTTTCCATAATTTCTGACACTCATCCATTAGGTAAAGTGGTTTAATTTGCATATCTCTATAAGTGATATTGAACATTGTTTCATGTTCCTTGGCCTTTTTTCTTTGAGACAGTCTCCCTTTTACCCTTGGTAGAGTTGGAGTAACCTCCAACTCCTGAGCTCAAGCAATTCTCGTTCCTCAGCCTCCTGAGTACCTGGGAGTACTGAAACTCGCCACCACACCTGGCTATTTTTAGAGATGGGGTCTTGCTTTTGCTCAGGCTGGTCTCAAACTCCTGAGTTCAAGCAATCCATGCTCCTCAGCCTCCCAGAGTGCTAGGATTTTAGGTACGAGCCACGCACTCAGCTATTACTTTTCTTTTTTTTAGACAGTTTTCCTTTGTTACCCTGGGAAGGTGCTATGGGTTCACAGCTCACAACCTCAAACTCTTGAGCTCAAGTGATCCTCCTGCCTCAGCCTCTTAAGGAGGATGGGACTATAGGCGCTCTTCGTGATGCCAGCCAGTTTTTTTTTTTTTTTTTTAGTAGAGACAGGTCTTGCTCTGCTCAGGCTAGTTTTGAACTCCTGAGTTCAAAGGATTCTCCTAGCTCTCAGAGTTGGTAGGACTATAGGCATAAGCCATTAAGCCCAGCCTTTTCTTTTTTTTTTTTTTTTTTAGACAAGAGTCTCAGTCACGCTGGTTACAGTGCAGAGTACAGTGACATCATTGTAGCTCAATGCAGCCTCACACTCCTGGGCTCCAGTGATCCTCTTGCCTCAGTTTCCTGAATAGCTGGGGTTACAGGCACCTGCCATCACACCTGGCTATTTTTAGTAGAGATAGGGTCTTGCTCAGGCTGTTCTCAACCTCAAGTGATCCTCCCCTCTCAGCTTCCCAGAGTACTGAGATTATAGGTGTGACTCACTATGCCCAGTCCTTTAATAAAGCTTTTGTTTTCTTGTTTGATTCCTTATAGCTTCTAGATATTAGGCCTCTGTCAGATGTACAGCTTGCAAAATTCTCTCCTGTTCCGTAAGCTATCTACTCTGTTGATTATACCTTTTCCTGTGTAAAAGCTTTTTAGTTAAATCTCATTTATTCTTGTTTTTGCTGTTATTTGCTTCTTGGATCTTAGTCATAAATTCTGTGCTGATGTTGACGATAGTTTTTCTTAGGTTTTCTTCTATTATTTTGAGGGTTGCAGATCTTACATTTAAATCTTTTTTTTTTCTTTCTTTCTTTTTTTTTTTTGAGACAGAGCCTCAAGCTGTCCCCCTGGGTAGAGTGCCGTGGCATTACAGCTCACAGTAACCTCCAACTCCTGGGCTCAAGCGAGTCTCTTGCCTCCGCCTCCCAAGTAGCCGGGACCACAGGCCCCTGCCACAACGCCTGGCTATTTTTTGGTTGCAGCCGTCATTGTTTGGTGGGTCCGGGCTGGGGATTCGAACCCGCCACCTTAGATGTACGTGGCTGGCACCTTAGCCGGTTGAGCTATAGGTGCCGAGCCACATTTAAATCTTGAATCCATCTGGAGGTAGCTTTTTTGGATATAAGACAGGGATCCAGTTTCATTCATTCTATGAGGTTATCCAATACCACATGTGGAACAGGGTGTCCTTTCCCCAGTGTGTGCTTGGTGTGCTCTCATAGGCTAGTCAGCTGTAGGTATTGGGCTTTATTTCTGATTCTCAGTGCTGTCCCATTGGTCTATGGGTGCACCTTTGCACCAGTACTGTCCTGTTTTAGTTAACACTGCCTGACAGCACAATTTGAAGTTGGCTAAATTAACTCCTCCAAACTTTTTTTTTGATTGCTTTAGCTATTTGTACTCTTTTCTTTTTTTTTGAGACAGAGCCTCAAGCTGTCCTGCTGGATAGAGTGCCATGGCTTCACTGCTCACAGCAACCTCCAACTCCTGGGCTCAAGCGAGTCTCCTGCCTCAGCCTCCCAAGTAGCTGGGACCACAGGCGCCTGACACAACGCCCGGCTATTTTTTGGTTGTAGCCATCATTGTCTGGCGGGCGGGGGCTGGATTTGAACACGCCACCTTAGTTGTATGTGGCTGGTGCCTTAGCCGCTTGAGCCACAGGCACTGAGCCTGTTTTTATGAATTTTAGGGTTGTTTTCTCTAATACCATAAAAAATGACTTTTTTTTTTTTGAGACAGAGCCTTACTTTATTGCCCTTGGTAGACTGCTGTGGCATCACAGCTCACAGCAACCTTCAACTGCTGGGTTTAGGCAATTCTGTTGCTTCAGCCTCCCAAGTAGCTGGGACTACAGGTGCCCACCATAATGCCTGGCTATTTTTTTTTTGCTGCAGTTTGGCTGGGGCCAGGTTTGAACCTGCCATCCTCGATATATAGGGCTAGTGTCCTCACTGAGCCACAGGTGCTGCCCGTGGCATTGATATTTTGATAGGAATTATACTGAATCTTTAGATTACCTTGGGCAGTATGGATTCTTTTTTTTTTTTGGGAAACAGAGTCTCACTCAGTCTCCCTGGGGTAGAGTGCCGCGGCATCATAGCTTACAGCAACTGCAAACTCTTGGGCTCAAGCAATTCCTCTTGCCTCAGCCTCAGAGTACCTGGGACTACGGGAGCCCATCACAATGCCTGGCTAGTTTTTCTTTTTTTTTTGACAGAGTTAAAAAAAACTCTGTCACCTTTAGTAGAGTTCCGTGATGTCACAGGTCACAGCAACCTCAGACTCTTGGCTGTAAGTGATTCTCTTGCCTCAGCCTCCCAAGTAGCTGGGACTACAGGCACCTACCACCCTTGGTCTATGTGGCTGGTGGTGTAATCACTGTGCTATGGGCGCCGATCCTAGTTTTCCTGTTAGTAGAGATGGGGTCTTGCTTTTCTCAAGCTGGTCTCAAAACTCCTGACCCTGAGCTTAGGCAATCCACCCAGCTCAGCCTCCCAAAGTACTAGGTGTGAGTCAGTGTGTCCGGCCTCGTATGGAAATGGATATTGATTCTTCCAATCCACAAGCATGAGATGCTTTTCCATTTGTTTATGTCATCTACAAGTTCTTTTTTTTTTTTTTTGAGACAGAATTTTACTATGTTGCCCTTGGTAGAGTGCTGTGGCATCACAGCTCACAGCAACCTCAAACTCTTGGGCTTAAAGTGATTCTCTTGCCTCAGCCTCCGAAGTAGCTGGGACTATAGGCACCTGACACAACGCCCTGATGTTTTTTTCTTTTTGGTCACAATTATCATTGCCTTAGCTGGCCTAGGCTGGGTTTGAACCCGCCAGCCTCGATGTTGGTGGCCAGTACCCTCATCATTGAGCTCCAGGTGCCCGAGTTACTTCAAAAGAGTGGTCTTCTAGCTCTGAAATTTTTTCTTCTGTTTGGTCAGCATACTCTTAAAAACTTTCCACTATGTGTTGTATTCCCCCAAGTGAAATCAGATGTTCTATTTCTTTTTTAAATGTCTCTTCAATTTTTTTCATTTATTCCTGAATTATTTTTCTGGTTTCTTTTGAGTTGGTTTTCCATTTTCTCTTAGATCTTACAAACCACATTTGGAATTTGTTGTCTGTCATTTCAGTAATCCAAGGCTCCATTCCCATAAATTTTAACACATCTAGAGTTCTTGTGCTTACTCTTCATCTGGAGAAGCTATCACTTCTTGACTTTGAACTTTCTTTTGCTTAGATGGGATTCTCTCTTTAAAAAATTTATTTTTTTTTCTTTTAATTTCTTTGCCTTTTTTGTTGTTGTTGAGACAGAGTCCCACCCTATGCCCTGAGCAGAGTGCAATGGCATCATAGCTCACTGTAACCTCAGACTTGCGGGCAATGGGCATCTTGCTGCCCCAGCCTCTGGAAGCCGCTGGGATTACAGATGCTCACCACAGAGCCTGGCTGGGTTTTTCAGTTTTTTGAGTCAGGGTCTCACTCTTACTCAGACAAGTCTCTAACTCCTGAGCTCACGCAATTCTCCTACCTCAGCCTCCCACAGTGCTGAGATTACAGTGAGCCACTGCAGCCGGTGACCCTCTTTCTTAGATTTGGGTAAGGATTTGCTTGAGCAGTACTTGCCTCCCTAGGGAAGCCCTACATTGTCACAAACACCTTGGGTGTAGACAGTCTTATTTTGGTGGCTTTGTCAACCACTAGTGATTTGCAGGCTACAGTGTGATAGGGTACTACATGTGAGAATATTCCCTGCCTCTTATCAAGGGAAGATGGAGTTCTGTTGTTATCTTTCATCTTTCCTCAGCCCCAGGTACTTCTAAATAGTATGAATTGTACTGGGATATCCAGTTTAATCTCTAAGTCAGTAAGTGGTGTTCTGGGGTAAAAGTCAGGCAAGCCCTGTGTGACTGAAATCAATAAATGCTGTCATGTCACAGGCTGTACAAGTTGATCTCTCTGTCATCAGGTGGTTCTTTCAGTACAGAGCCCACTGAGCTGTTTTAGGGGCCTGTGTCTGGTTCGTCACTGTCACTGAGGAGAAGCACGCAGACGTCCTGGAAGGTGGTAGGGTCATGGAGCTCCCAGGTCACTCCTCTTCATGCTCTACCACAGCATAAGAGGCAGCCGGGGGCATCAGACAGGGCTGGGCTGTCCCGAGAGCCTGCATTCCCTGCACTCAGGCTCCACAGAGGTGGCTGCTGGAGCTGTCTCGGCAGGGGTTGGCTCCCAGTCTGCTGGGAAAAGGAACCAGGCAGGGGCTGAGGCAGCACACCAAGCCACTAAGTCTGCTTGAGGGGAGGAGCAGTCTGGAATTCGCCATCCAGCTGTGTGAGTGGGCTTCTCTCTCCTGCCTCTTCCCTCATCCGGCAGATCTTCAGCAGCAGAATTGAGCGTGGAGCTCTGAGCTCACTCACGGAGTTTCCCCATGAGGGGAGGGATGCTCCGAGAGTGTGCTGTGGCTCTTGGCCACAGGCCACACTCTTTTTTCAGGCCTGCCCAGTAGGCTCCCACCCCTCTCTAGAGAAGTTTACAAATCTTTCCTCTATGCCCATGAATGACAGGATTGAATTCTGGGTACACAAGATCAGGATTCTGATCCCTCAAGTTTGAGACTGACGGTGACAGGTAGGGATGTGCTGGTCATGAGCTGCCCATGAAGTGCTAGTGCAGGGTGTATCCCTTTGGGGCATGCTCAGCTCTGTTGCAGTGGTGAGGTGGGCAGTGCTGATGAAGGCCAACAGGTGGGTGCTTATGATCTGACCACCCACTAATCTGCTGCAGTTTTCTAAAGGGAAAGATGTGAACCCCACTCTCTACAGAAGCCTGGGAGTGCGGTGCACGCAGAGTGAAAGCTGCCACCACTGACGGCTGTGGTTGAATTGTCCTTGGGGCACCTTTACCAGCAGGGGAAGGCAGCCTGCTCTAGGTTTACACAATTCTCCCAGGATCCAATCAATACCTCCCCCAACTGCAGTCTGGAATGTGTAAGGTCAGTGACAAGGTAACTGAAGTGTGGAAGCTCCCTGGGCAGGACAAAGGCACTCACAGTGGGTGGAAAGCAGTTGTGCTGTTCTCAGGAGGCTCCCAGCTCACTGACAGCAGCAGAGGTTGGGCTTGAGAGAGCAGAGAGGCTTCTGACAGCTTAGGAACCTGCAGTCTGTCAGACGTGTGAGGGGAAAATAAACACCCCCACCTACCCTTTTTATAGAGCTCCAATTCCTCAAGGGTCCATCTCTGCCAAAATCTTGTTCCTTCTTGTCTGCAACTTCTCCCTGGGACATCTGGTGGGTTCCGGCATTCTCCTCGCAGGATGATACTTGGACTATGTTTTTTTCTCTTGAAACTTTTTTCTTCTTTCTGAGATAATGGGTGACTGATGCCATCTTACCTCCCTCCCAAATTCTTTTTTTTTTTTTTTTGAGACAGAGTCTCACTATGTTGCCCGTGGTAGAGTGCCATGGCATCACAGCTCACAGCAACCTCAAACTCTTAGGCTCAAGCGATTCTCTTGCCTCAGCCTCCCAAGTAGCTGGGACTACAGGCGCCCGCCACAACGCCCAGCTATCAAATTCTCGATTTTAAAGTGATATATCAGGCCGGGTGTGGTGGCACACACCTGTAATCCTAGCACTTTGGATCGCCGAGCAGGAGAATTGCTTGAGGTCAGAAGTGGAGACCAGCCTGGGGAACATAGCAAGACCCTGTCTCTATAAAAAAATACAAACATTAGCTGGGCATGGTGGTATGTAGTACTTTTATTCCCAGCTGCTTGGGAGGCTGAGGCAGGAGTATCACTTGAGCCCACGAGTTTGAGGCTGCAGTGAGCTATTATGACACCACTGCACTCCAGCCTGGGCAACAAAGGGAGACCCTGCCTAAAAAAAAAAAAGAAAAAAAAAGTTTGGAATTTAAGAAATCTTGCCCTAGTAGAAGGTCAGAAAGATATTCACTTTTATTTTTATTTATTTTATTTTTTTTTGAGACAGAGCCTCAAGCTGTCCCCTTGGGTAGAGTGCCGTGGCATTACAGCTCACAGCAACCTCCAACTCCTGGGCACCAGTGAGTCTCCTGCCTCCGCCTCCCAAGTAGCTGGGACCACAGGCGCCCGCCACAACGCCCGGCTATTTTTTTGGTTGCAGCCATCATTGTTGTTTGGCGGGTCTAGGCTGGGGATTCGAACCCACCACCTTAGGTGTACGTGGCTGGCGCCTTAGCCGTTTGAGCTATAGGCACCGAGCCTTCACCTTTATTTTTATCCAAATTAAAAGGTTTCCTTTTAACATGTCAAATATTAACCTACTTATGAAGAGTTGATCTTTGAGGGTAGCAAGGTAAAGATCCAATTTTGGTTTTTCTCATTTAGATAACTAAAACCACAGTTCTATTTATGAACACTCTTTTATTTCTAGTCAGCTGCCTGTCCTCCTTCCGTCATATACCAAAGCCCTGCATGTGTATGGAGTCTGTCTCTGGGTTCACATTCTGACCTAGGATTATAGTATTTTAATAACCATGATTTAAGTAGCCTTCCTTGTTGTTTTCATTCTTCTAGACGAATCTTGACAACATTTTTGTTCTTGTCGTGTAATGTACAACACATCTAAGAAGGGTGAAGGAAATGAATGTATAACATAAATAATAATGATGCAAATACTGTGTGTCACCAAAACGGGCCACAGGTGGCATGTCCCTGCCTTCTGCATATGGAGCTTCCCCCTCCCCTCAGAGGTAGTCACCTGTTGGGCTTTTTTTTTGAGACAGAGCCTCAAGCTGTCCCCCTGGGTAGAGTGCCATGGCATCACAGCTCACAGCAACCTCCAACTCCAGGGCTCAAGCGAGTCTCCTGCCTCAGCCTCCCAAGTAGCTGGGACCACAGG